>WBZZ01003322.1:127500-130000 GCA_019918135.1 Paulinella micropora
GTGTACTTTTTACCGGCTATCAGGGGGGTGATGTCTACACAGTCGTGTTCAGGCGATGATTGTTATTATTAATAAATTCCTTTTTTCCTTGAGCTCGTAACTTCCCGGTAAGACCAGGGGTCTTATAACATTTGGAGTCCCCGGAGTGCCTTTTTCTGCCCTCGATGTCTTGAGACAACTCCTGTTCTGCCATCGTAAGTTTGGTCCTTCACAAGATTCAAGTGCACTACAGAAATATTAATATTGTAAGTAAAAAAACACAACGTACTTCCTCACATACCCACCTATCCTCAAAACAATGTAACACATTGCCATCACCAATAAAACAAAAAACTAGTTGTTGCTTGTTGGTTTTTTTGATTTTTGTTTTTTTTCAACTGTTTCAAATTATTTAGAGCCGGCTCCCTCAATTTACACAGAAAGTTACTCAATGACATTTTTAATCACAATTTTGCCAAAAAAGTCGACAAATTTGATTATCGGGGACGTACATTGAAACTCACAAAAACGCCCCACATCCTATGTGCACTGCGGGCCGAATATTGTGTGAATCTTAGGAGTTAGTACCTGGAGTACCGAAACGGATGAGTAGGAAGGAAATGAGTCACTGTCACGCACTGTACAAGGGAAAGGAATTACATCCTTGCCTCGTTGATCAGTGAAAATTGCTTTGGGGTGGGTTGGGGGGGGGGGGGGGGGGAAGAGGCGGTTAGGGGGGTGGGGCAGCAAATTCGAGCCCAGCGATAGTAAGAGTACTGTATGCGGGGCCCAAATCAATGAGAGCCAAGGTATTGCGAGTATTTCTTTCCAACTTCAGAGAGAGAGAGAGACAAAGAGAGAGAGAGAGAGAGGGGGGGGGGGGTAGGGAGTGAGGGAGGAAGCGCTGGCGGCCCGGTGCGTTTTGTCACAGAAGGGCGCAGGCTGGCGGCTCGTGCACATGCACAGTGGCGAAGCAGTCTGCTCCGTGGTACTCCACCACCAGCGCGCACAGCACGCCCGGCAGCGGGCAGGCAGCCTGCAGCTGCTGTTGTAGTGTGTCCGTACTGACCCAGCGGCGCCGACGCGCTTCGTCCTACCACACGGCAACAACACAGCTGCCAGTCGGGCCGGTCTGGCCTGCAGCAGACGCAACCAGCCCGCAGCACTCGCAACCCCAAAGCAACTCAAGGCATCGCAGGAGAGGGACGAAAGCAGGCAGGGGCGGGGCGGGGCGGGGCGCACCAGCAGCTGCGCGCACTGGGTGCTGCCGAGCTGGTGCGCCTTGTCCAGCGCGGTTTCCCCCCACTGGTTGCGCAACGTGCTATCAGCGCGCGCCTGCAGCAGCTGCGCCACCACCTCGTGGTGCCCGTACAGCGCCGCCCAGTGCTGTGCCAACACACACAACACAAGCCGGTGCGTCCACATGCCGTTGCCAGTCAAGCCTGGCGAGTGCATGCACATGCTTGAGGCACAGCTATGAGCAAATTTTGTATTTCTGTGGAGGAGCGTGTGGCGCGTGCGAGCTGGCGCAGACCCTTTCCTCTCCTCCTTTCCTTTCCTTTCCTCTCCTCTCCGTTCCTACATTTTCCTATCCTCTCCTTTCCTTTCCTTTCCTTTCCTATCCTTTCCTTTCCTTTTATCTTCTCCTTTCCTCTCCTTTCCTCTTCTCTCATTTCCTTTCCTTTTCCTTTCCTCTTCTTTCCTCTCCTTTCCTCTCCTCTCCTCTCCTTGCCTTTCCTCTCCTCTCCTCTCCTTGCCTTTCCTCTCCTCTCCTCTCTTTTCCTTTCCTTTCCTCTCCTTTCCTTTCCTCTCCTTTCCTTTCCTTTCTCCTTCCTAGACGCTTTAATTTCCAGGTCTTACATAATTTATTCATTCATTCATTCATTCATTCATTCATTCATTCTTCTTTCGAATCCATTCCTTCACTAAGATGACCAGACTTGAGAATTGAAACGAAGAGGACACTATGACGGATATTTTCTCTATCTCTCATTTTCTCCCTCCTCCCTGTCATCTCATTCTCACCAGCCTCCTCCTTCTCCTCCTCCTCCTCCTGTTCATTCATTCTATTTTTGTGCTGTGATCTATTGTGCAAACTCAAGCCCTTCCGTGACAAAGACCAACAATCATTAATATTGTGCAAACTCACAGACTCAATCCCTTGAGTGACAACAACCGACAATATTGCATTCCGAAATTATTGTCATGATTTGTGCAAACTCAACACAAGCCAAACGCACACAGCAACACGCCAACACAGCAGAGAAGAGAGAGAGAGAGAGAGAGGCAGAGGGCCGAACCGATAAGTGGCGCACCTGCCGAGAGATTACCATAAATTTCGAAGGCGAAAAGTCTCTACTGTCTTTGCCTTTTCCTTCTGCCTGATGCCTCTCTTTGCCTTTTCCTCCAAAAGCATGTGGTTTAGTTTTGGACTATTTTCAACCAAGTTTTTGTTTTCATTTTTTTGGGTTGGTTGTCCGCATCTACATCTGTCCCTGACAACCTTCCACATCTAGATCTG
>WBZZ01003322.1:142500-149148 GCA_019918135.1 Paulinella micropora
TATACCAATCAGCCCATTGAAAAGGACCAATGGCCTATGTACTCCCTAATAGTAATAACTTGATACTATAATAACAATAATAGTAATAATAATAGTAATAATAGTGCCTCTCTGTCAATAGCTGATGCATTTCTGCACATGCGCCTCCATCGTCTCACCCGTGAGGGGAGTACGAAGAATTGACGATAAGCTCTAATGACACCCCCGCAAGGGCAGTTCCAACACTTCCAGACGGGCCGGTATGTTCAATGAAAATACTGGTCCAGAAATAGACCGGTATGTTCAATGAAAATACTGGTGGCACCGACGGGAATCGAACTGGCGACAGGGCTCAGATGGTAGAACTTGACCACTGGGCTATCACGGTGTCCATAATAGTAATAATAATAATAATAATAATAATAATAATAATAGACGTATCAGTCAATTGGCCTTTGATCCTGTCGGACATGTGCCTCCATTGGTAGCATGGGACCGTTTGGTGACGCGGCTCCGCTCCAAAGACTCGACTGGCAGTGCAATGTGCAAATGAGCGTGCTGTGCATGTGCAAGTGGGTGCAAGGAGTGAGAGGAGTTATCTGCCGAGAAGAAGTCCGCGACGCTGCGCTGACCTCCACCTACAACAGATCTAGCCAGACATTCTACCTGACTAGGCCTTCCCCTCCTTCTACCCACCTCCTGAACGACCGTGAGGTCGATCACCTCCTCCTCCTCCGCCCCCTCTGCCTCCCTGGTCTGCGCCTCCAACTCCTCCCACTCCTTCCAGATGGTGGCAACAAACCTTCCTAACTCCTCCTCCACCTCTTCTGGGACAGGGATAAACAAAACGCCGAGCATCGCCGCCATCTTTTCATCCTCCCCCTTCAGCCATTCCTCTTTGAAGAGCCTCATCTCCTCCTCTGCCTCCCGCAGTTCCCTGTGATAAAGCCCTCCTCGATTCAGCATGAGGGGCTGCCGGGCTTGCGCCTCATCGATAAACTTAAACAGTGCCTCACGAGAGCTCGCAAACGTTGGGCAATGCAGCAGGAAGTGACGTAACGACTCGTTAACCTCAGTGCCACACAAGGCGAAACAGCTTGAGCAGTCCGGCGAGCATGAGCCAAATTTGGATCGGTAGAGGCGAAGGCGATTGTTGCAGCTCAACAATCGCCTTCTGATAAGGTTGTGACTTCCCCCCTCCAGCGCCCGCCAACGTGGGAAAGCAGAGCGGGAAGACATCTGGCTAAGCAGCACCCTAAGCCCATCAGAGGGCTTAGCCTGCCGCTCCCAGCCAGCTACTTCCTGCCGGACAGACCATTGCTTTACCACCTCGTTCCAGTTCGCCAGAGCGGCCCGCCAGTCCTTATCATCTACCGTGCCATCTTCGTTCACGACCCGCTTGAGCGCATCCAAGCCCTCCCGCAGCCTGTGATCTGCTAAGATCAAATTTTCCGTATCTTCCTTCCATTTGCACCGACCCGTGTTGTAAAGCCTGCGTGTTAGCGCTGTGTTGCCCAGTAACTCGATGCGCCCTAGGAACCGAAGCCGGGCCGCCTTGGCAAGGATGCTAAAACTCGGCGTGCGGCCTAAACCCCTGGTGATGCAGCCGCTTGTGCGCGTACCAACACCCAAGATGACCCGCAGGGGCGCTACCAACGCGCCCTCCAGCTTACTCAGCTTGTTGGCGCCCGGCAGATCCCAAAAAGCCGATGCGTAAAGCAACTTTGCGCCAACCATTTGCTGCCAATTCATCAGCCGAAGACGCGCTGGAACTTCATGGGCAATCCAGAGGGGGTAGCAGGCAGCCGTTCCCACTACAGTGATTTCCGCCGCCCGCTTCGCTTGCGGTTTATCGGAGAGGGTGTCCGTGAGCAGAACTCCCAGGTATTTGTAGTGGTCGGTGACGTTGAGAACCTTGCCCCGGAACCTCACGCATGGGGGCGACTTTTTTGACTTGGCGTGCCCGTATATGGGCATGACTTCCGTCTTGCCCGGTTTCAGGTTGATTTCAAGCCGATAGTCCTCCACGAATGTCGCCACGACATTTACAATCTGTTGAAGCTCCGTGACACTATGCGCAATTACCGCAACGTCGTCGGCGTAAAGCAGGGTCCGTATGTCTTCGATGCGGTTGAGGTCCTCGATCTCCAACTCTTTCGCGATTCGGACCGTTAGCTCATCCATGAAGACGTTGAACAGCGACGGTGACAACGGCGACCCTTGCTGAACTCCCATCTCTTCCAGCACTTCACCAGTGAGTTCGCCATCGACTAGCACTCGCGATGACGTTCTTCGGTAAAAACGCCGCAGAATGCGATAGAACTTGCCCTGTACCCCCATCTGGGTTAGCCTCTGAAACAACCCGGCCCGCCAAACCGTAGGGAATGCCTTTCTCAGATCCGCGAACAAAACGAAAGAACGGAGGCCAGCTTGTTGTCTAAGGCGCAGACGCTCCTTAAGGACAAAATTCTGGTCCCCCGTACTACGTTTTGGCCGGAACCCACCCTGCTCTGGGCGAAGCCTGCCCGGCTGATCGATGAAAGCCGTAAGCCTCGCCGCCATAAGGGACAGATACATCTTACCCAGACAGCTCAGAATCGCGATGTCTCTCCAATTTTCCGGATCGGTTGGGTCGCCTCCTTTTGGGATGTTGACGATAATCGCTTTGCCCCAGTCGCTGGGGGTGTATTCGCACGATTTCAACCAGTTGAAGAAGCGCACCAGAAAGCTCACAATCCGCGTGCCTCCGTACTTGAGCATCTCGTTCTTGATCTTATCCGGTGAGCACGCTTTGTGATTCTGGAGATTTTCCTGGCAGAGCTCCACTTCCTTCTCGGTGTAATCATAGTCCAGCGGGCCCGTCTCAGTCCGGATCTCCTCGGCTTGCGCCATGGCCTCGAATTGGTCGCGCAGGTTGTCGTTATACTGGAAGGTTTCGCGGGCCTTCCGCTCGGGCTCAATCCGCGCTGCTTCCTCATCAGAACCGACTTCCTCTACACATGCATCCTCCAAAAACTGGTTTTCTTTGGGGACCACCATACGTCGGCGGTATTCTTCCCATTCTTGTAGTTTTTCCCGGAGTGTGCATGCCAGAGTGCCATCGGGCTTCCGAACAGGAGCAGAAGCGTTCGACCGCCGAACCCCGCCCAAACGCTTTGACAGCTTCCAGTACGTGGCCATGGTAGCGCTCCTGAAGTTGGCAGCGGTGTCATTCTGGACCCGCTTCCACGCTTGCTCCTTCTTCTCCTTGCATAACCTTCTGACCGCCTTCCTCGCTTCTTTATATCTTTGCCAGGCCTCTCGGTTGGCCTCATTCCTTCGCCAGAGGCCGTATGCCTCTCTCCGTCGCGCAATCGCTTCCCTAAGACTCTCATCAAACCATGCATTAGTAAACCCTGGCCTAATCACCCGAACTCCCAAGACCTTCACGGCTGCGCCCGTGAAAGCTCGGACCACTAAGCTAGCGACCCTATCTACCTCCTGCTGAAGCTCATCCGGGTCCTCCACTGCTGATAGATCTGGGAGGCCATCTGGCAACAGCCCCGATATACCAGCTGCAAAGGTCTCGTCGTACTTCAACCTAAGCTTAGACAGCTCACTCTCCTTACCCTCAACTACCCTGCCTATCAAGCGCTCTGCCTTGAATGCTTTGTACCTCTTTACCTGCTTTTTGGGGGGTGGCTGTCCCCCCCAGACCAGTTCCGCCCACACAGCTTTGTGGTCGGTATCAAGGTCTACCTCGTCGACGCCGAAGCTTGCCTCCTCCGCCAGCTCGGAAGAGACGCAGATGTAATCCAGTAGATGCCTTCGTCCACCTAC
This sequence comes from Paulinella micropora, assembly GCA_019918135.1. Taxonomy (NCBI): domain Eukaryota; phylum Cercozoa; class Imbricatea; order Euglyphida; family Paulinellidae; genus Paulinella; species Paulinella micropora. The sequence goes on from WBZZ01003322.1 coordinate 146,299, forward strand.
ATTTTCCTGCCTAGACCACCAATATTTGTCCCCCCGTGGTTGCGAAAACCCACTGAGATTGCGCAACCCCGTGGCAACAAGCATCGCAGCCAGCAACTCACCATTCTCACTCCTAACCCCTCTACCTCTCTCATCTATCTCGCCAAAGAGGCCCACCACTCCCTCCTCCCGCGCTATTCTGGCGGGCCCCAGCTTAGCATTAGCATCACCAACCGTAACCACATGACCTTTGGTGGCGAAGTAGGAGACGGCCGCCTGCCACGCCTCATAGGCTGCAATAGATTCCTCTCGTTGCTTTTCTTGGGGGAAGTAGCCGTTGCCGACGAACACATCCGACGCCGTCGCGCTCCCAGACGACAGCCTCACCCACAATTGCTGTGGGTGTGGAACAGGCGCCTGTACAAAGGTAGCGCACGGTGCCAGATAGTTGGCCACCAACGTCAAGACTCCCCCCAAGAGACGCGAGCCCGCACCAGTTGCAGCCGCTTTGCCGAGGACTGCGAAGCCGTCGACTTGGAGCTTCTCCACCTTCTGCGACGATAGGTTGTGCTCCTGGACTCCGACGATCACCCAGCCTCGCTCCTTGTAGTGCTCCGGCCATTCCCCAAAGCCTGGGCTATCCGCACCCACTTTGCCTTGCCAATTATGTGAGGCCACCCTCAGTGGGAAGCCTTTCACAAATTGGGAAGAACGAAGCTGATGCCGATGCCTGCGCTTCGGTTGAGCCCGCCTGGAGCCCTCCGCCACCCTCCACGGCCCATCCTGCACCCTCCGCCCCAGCTCCTCCAGCTCCCGCATCCCGCCCCACTCCGCCAAGGGAGATTCACCGCTTGAGGCTTTGCCCTGGGGCTCGTCGACTTCCACGTCGAGCACCCAGTAGCCAAATCCCTGCTTGCGAAGCTCCCTCTGCATCTCTACATACTGGGCACCCCCCCGTGCAGCCCGCTGCTTCTCTCTTTCCCGGAAAGTCCTACCCGTCGCAACGTGAACCTTTCCCGTGAAGAACTTACGCTCCCGCAGCAGCCGCACCATCTTCTCCGCCTCCTCACAAGACGCACATTTAATCCGCAAATGTCGCCCACTACCTCTGCCCGCGAATTCCACCTCGACTTCCCCGAGACCGAGAATTCGGAGCTCTCGCGCCATGACCACTGTCTGAGAGACATGCGATAGCCCCCATACTATGCAACATCTCTTATCCAGCTCATTTCGTACCTTCCTCCGCCACCTCCTCGGTGGCGGTACCGCTTGCCACACGCCGTGACCAGACCTTTCCGGACGTGACTTCTCTTCCGAGGTTGGGGAGGGTGATCGAGATGCAGCAGGATTGCTGGCTCTACGTGATTCAGGTTGCCCGTCAGGTACGCGAGCACTCGACCACCCCACCCCGGCCGAGTAGCCATCGCCACCCGCAGGCGCACTCCCACGGGGAACGTCTAAACCTGAAGGATTACCGCCTTGACCCATAGGGCCAGCACTAGCGGCCGCGCTCTTCGCATAAGAACCTGACATAAGTGGTATGGGACCGGTGCCGCATTGATCGAGTTGTAAACTCGATAAATGAGGACCCAGGTGGGGTTATTTAAAGCTCAACCCTTAAAAAGCATACGTGTACGTATGTATAGGAATACACACAAACACGCACCTGCATCCGTAACCAGGCACGAGGCAGGACCCGCTGTGCATCATCGAGGTAGGTGTCGTGGCAAACCACCCTGCGTCCGATAAACGCTGCAAGTGAGTCATCTACCGAGAGCACAGAGTGACAGGCCCGTGCACGTGTACCCACCACCCCATAACCCTCCGCCAGAGCAACCCCATGGCATCCGCAGGATGAGCACGAAGAGTGCTGAGAGAGAGGGTGAGCCAGGAGCCCCGCTCCGGTCCGTCGTTACTTTTGGTCATTTAGTCGTTTCAAGGCTTGTGGTAAGGTGTAGGGCCTCTCGCCTTCGTACAAACTCCGACCGACAGTAGTTTGGTTGACCATCCTTCGCGGTGACCCTCTGAACACAACCCCCTCCCCCAGTGCCCACCCCTTGTGATTCCAGAGGCCACCCCGAGCCAAGAGCCATGAGTATGATGAGCAACTCACATGAGTTACTCTCAGTAATTGGGACCCGTCTCATAAATCAATGGAACGCTTATCGTGCGCCCCTCATAGGCTCAGCCCGCCCATGTGAAAGCTAGGCCTCGCCCAAAGCAAAGCAAAGCAAAGCAACAAAAAAAAAAAAAAAAAAAAAAAAAAAAAAAAAAAAAAAAAAAAAAAAAAAAAAAAAAGAGAGAGAGAGAGAGAGAGAGAGAGAGAGAGAGAGAGAGAGAGAGAGAGCGAGAGCGAGGCCGCCGTGGCTCGCCCGCAATCCAGCTGGGTGCACCTCGTCACAACCACTCATCGGCGTGAGCTCATAGCTGTGTGCGACATAGGTACAAGAGCAAGAGGAGAAACAGTGTGCCAGCGTGGATGTGTGGGTGAGGCAGTGCGGTGAGGCAAAGCAGCGATGCCAGTCGAATCCCTGGAGACGGAACCTAGCATCAAAAACATCGTATAAGTCTACCCCAGGCCTCCATCCACCGAGTGGTGAGCTCGATAAAAGAAGACCCGAGTGGGGTTATTTAAAGCTCAACCCTTAAAAAAGCATAAACATGTACGCCGCCAGGAAACAACAATAACATAGCAGCCAGGAACCCAACAACAATAACATAGCAGCCAGGAACCCAACAACAATAACATAGCAGCCAGGAACCCAACAACAATAACATAGCAGCCAGGAACCCAACAACAATAACATAGCAGCCAGGAACCCAACAACAATAACATAGCAGCCAGGAACCCAACAAATAATAATAAATAAT
>WBZZ01003323.1:0-17500 GCA_019918135.1 Paulinella micropora
ATTATGCTTTTGGTAGTCCTTACTCTCCTTATTTCTATAATTATGCCTCACCACCCCAACCCTTTGGTGCCGAATATGATAATTATAGATACAATCCAAACTATTTTCAAAACCCATAATATAGTATATCTTATAATATAAGATTGGATGCCGAGGTCTATACATAAAGGATTAATAGCAAACAAGTTGCCAAGAAAAACACTTTTGAAGCAAAATCTGGAGAAGACCAACATAGAAAAAGCACACGAGGAATTTACTATTGACAGGCCAGTAATAACAGAGTTAGAAAACAAGAAGCCCCCTAAATTTCATAACGACTTAGAAATACAACCGATTAAAACACAACGAGATAGTGTCAAACTGCTTCCTATTCAAGAAGAAGGAATATTGCCAGCAATTGGGACTATGGTTATATGTGCAAGCACTGGCGGAGGTAAATCAGTTATGATTTGTAATCTACTCGCCAAAAAGAACATGTTGAAAGGTTTTTATGATAGAATAGTAGTCTTTTGCTTAAGCCCGTGCCCGATTTTGGAGGACACTCTCAAGTTAAAAAAAGAAGACATAATCAAAGAGGATAAGCCTGAGTTAATGAGAGACATATTAACTAAACAAAAAGAACTAATTAAAACTAAAGGGTTTAAGAAAGCACCAAAGATATTATTGTTATTGGATGATATCGCACAAAGTAAAACTTTTCTCAAATCAGAAGTGCTTACCGAGTTGTTTTTCGCTTCAACACATGCTAAAGTGTCAGTCTGGGTAGCAACTCAGAGTTATACACAACTCCGCGAAGAATAAGAATTAATTGCCATTGGATGATTATTTTTAATGGAGTAAGGCGGAGCGAACTTGACAGACTGGCAGATGAATATGAAAGCCCTTTTCTCACCAAAAAAGAATTTTACAATATGGTTAAGTATGCTACGGCAGAACCTTATTCATTTCTAGCAATTAATAATACGGCTAGTGATAGAACAACCCAGTTTAGAAAGAATTTCTCTACTATATTGCGATTAAACAAGGACAGAGATATAACCAATTTATGATTGAATTCAATCATAAACTAATTTATAAACTAATTCAATTAAAAAGTTTTTTTGTTTCATAATAATATAATAATATCTATCATATATAATAGATATGTCAGCACAGAAACTATATGCGACCCCTTATCATCAAGCAATGTCAATTTGGTATAAAGAAAATGGACAAGGCAAACTCACAACAATTCGTAAGGGGACACCCGAACATGTGGCAATCAAAAAAATAGAAGAGGGTATTAAGAGTGGTAAGATTAAAAGTCTAATCCGTCCAAAAGCACCTAGAGTAAAGAAAACACTTAACGAACCTATTGCCAGCGGACAACCTGACCAAGTACCAGACGAAGCATTGAAAAGAAAAGCACCAGACATAGCATCGGCAAATAATTCAACTCCCGAACCAAATGCGAAACCAGTTGAAATGTCTCCAGCACCTAAGGTTGAACATTCTTTACCCAAATCTCTCAATCCAACTCCTGTTTCTGTGCCAACAAAAACTACCACAACATCAGCAAGCAAGATAGAAGCAATAGAAGATGCTACTCCGCCACCACCTAAAGAGGTTACTGAAACCAATGACATTAATGTAAATCAAGCCATAGCGGATTTAAAGAAAATGAAAGAGGAAAGAATTACACACAAGAATTTACAAATCATGAAAAAAATAATTAATGCTAATTGATAAAATATATTTTAAAGTTAATTTAAATTAAATTAACTTACATATATATAATGATTAAAAACACGTATGCCTCCAATAGATTGTCTAACGAGTTTATTAACAAACTCAACGAAGGAAACCGACCCGCGAGTGATGGTTTTCAACTAAATCAGTTTGAATTATGGAGTAGTCATGGTGCTCCATTAGTTAATCAACCATTAACCGAATTTGGCGACCTTGTCCCGCATGAGAAGAGCACCATTCAAAACACATTAACCGACATTTCTGATAGCAAAGAAAAAGGAGATGTTGTTGATTTGGACACCGCTGTTAGCAGTTTGGCTTACTTGAAGAAAGCGGTTCAAAATGCTGAGGCAAGAGAGTTTCAATTGACTTCACCACAAGACACAAGACTTGACACTATACAGAATTCAGTTGATATTATTAAACAATCCGTTTCAGGTGAATAAATAATTATTTTTAATTTCTATTATTTTTTTATTAGTATAATAAGCAGTGTAATTTCTACAACCACAACAACAAAAATGGAAGGAAAGGATAGTAAAAACACGGAGGAGTTGATGACCTTCAACAACCTCAGGTATGAGTTGCCAGCAAATCTGGCACTCACTGAGCAGGGGAGTATCTTTAAGAAGAACTTTGCCGACCAGCAGACTTATACCAGTGCATCGGGGACTGAAATGATTTTTACATTACAGGCAAGCACTGATTTTGTTTATGGGAAGAATTGCTATTTAACATTTGATGTTAAGGCAGACGGGTTGGTAGCCACTGATGGAAAGGATAATGTTGCTTGTGCTATTGGCTTTCAAAACACTCCTGCTACCGCTATTTTTGAAAGATTTTTTGTTGGAAAGTAAGGATGGTAGCGAACTTGAACGAATTGAAGATTTGAACAAGATGGTGCGAAATATTCTCCCGTGGCATTATCCATTTGATTATCGCCGACAGGCACAGATGTCTGGACAGAGAGAAAGTGTTGATGTTATGGCTAGTGTTACGGACGATGCAGTTACTTACTTTGCGGTCAATGTCCCCACTGCTGGTAGTGTTGCGACTGGCAATTATTTGAGAGTTTGTATTCCCCTTCATTACTTTTCAGGAGTGTTTAATGAAGAAACTCTCATTCCTCCCTCTTTGATTAGTGGTATGAGGCTTCGTTTGACATTTGCCCCGCCTCAAGAAGCATTGACTATTATTGGAACCACTGATGCTAAGGTTCCCGCTGGATTCTCCGGATCGGCTCTCACTTATACCATATCAAATCCTGTTATTATGTTGGAAACCTTCTCACTTGCTCCCGCCGTGCAGAGAAATATTCTGGAACAGATGGGAAGCAAGGATGGTCTTCCATACACTTATGAAACATATTACAACCAAAAGGCGAACCCGGGGACATCCGATGATTTTAATCTTCAAGTGAATAAGGCCGTTGCTCGTGCTCAGTGCTTGTATATCGTCACTCAAAATGTAATTGCAGATAATGCTAGTATTGATAACCTTGGAACGGCTCAAATGCCTTACAGACACTATCAATGCCGTATTGGTGACTGGTATGCTCCGCAGCAGAAGATGGAAATCGGTGGCACTACTGATACACTTGCCTCAGTTCAGCGAGGATGTGCAGAGTTGTATGCTAACAATCTCCAAGCGACTATGGGCATTCGTGATGCTTACATGTCTTCATCTGTTTCTCTTGAAAACTTTCGTAAGTATTATTCTGCTACGGGAGTTTCCACTACTACCACCAATGGTGGTTTTGCTACCATTATCCAGACACTCAATCAATCGCCACACATTGGTGCATCTGGTCTCGCAGTCAATAACTCACGAACTGCTGAGGTCACTCTTCGTTATGCGGCCGATTATAATGAAAATCGTGCCATTACCGCTTGGTTGAAATATGTCAAAGTCGCTTCTATTTATCCCAGTCGCTGTGTGGTCAAACAATAAAAAAATTAAAAATTAGAATAATATATAATTTATAATATAGCAATGTCATTTACGATAAGCAATCTTGAAGACGAAAAGCGAACCCGCAAAAATTTCCTCCTTCGTGTCTCCTCAAGTGATCAAACAGAATCCAAATCCGCTTCTACTCACAATGGCCGTTTCGTCGTTGATTTACCAGCAACTGGTCGTAATATTGATATAGTCAGTGCTTATGTCGTTAAGAGTATCTCTATCCCAAATGTTTTCCCAAACATACCGAGTTATGCCAACACTCTCACATTGATTAAAACAACGGGATCGGCTACAAAAACGGCAATCGTAACAGCAAATCAATACACCATTGATACATTTATTACCGCTCTTCAAACTGCGATTAATTCAGCAATTACCCCTAACTCCGTAGTTATAACTTTGAACTCCGTTAATAAATTGAATTTTGCTTTCACTGGTGATACATATGCTTTTGATTACGATAACAGCACGATTAGCGATAAGATAGGATTAACTGCCGATATCTCGGCGGCGGCGAGTAGCACCATGCAGTCTATAGTCAATCTAATTGGTGAAACGGCCGTTTATGTTCATAGCCGTTCTTTAAATCAGTCTGGTTTAGTTGAAGCAAATGGTAATTTCTCTGTGGTCGGTAAATGTAATTTAGATAAGCCGTATGGAATCCAGTGCTACTTTGAGAGTTCTAATGATGTCGCCGATTATGTGCCATTTAATACAACAAAAAGTTTAAGGTCTATTGATATTGTAATTAGAAATGCGGGCGGTGAAGTTTTGGAGGTTCCTTTGAACTTTGAGGTTTCAATTCTTCTCAAAGTCTATCATGCTTAATCCTATCGGTTTATTTACATTTGGACTATAATTTCCCTTATTATATATGATATTTTTGGACAATATAGATAAATTGTTTAAGTTGATAACGGCTATCAACGAGTGCAGTTTGAAACAAAAAAAAAGATATAATCCCGTGCGGGACTAATATGGATCAGTTTTATCGGTATTTAAGGAAATACCATGCACCAATTGTTGAGGAAATGACAAAAAAAACAAATATTAACAATCTAGCAGTAGAGATAGAAAAAAAGTTTGAAAGCCTGTATTTTTGAAAGTGTGTATTTTTTTTGTTTAAATCTGGTCTTCCAGCCAGTTAAGGCTTACATAAATGCTCGCCGTTCCACCGCTTGTATTTTGTGCGGATATAGTAAATGTCTTGCCTGACCCTATCTTGATATTATATTGAGACAAATCAATATATATAGATGAGCCACCAGACAACACATATGTGAATATCACACTTCCGCCCGTTCTTGTCGTCCCCGCCGTATCTACCTCGGCCAATGATGTGTTTGTATCGTAATTTGAATAAGAAGGTGTTCCTCCCAATGTAGTATTAAGAATAGTTCTCGCAATACATGTTTTAGTATCAGAATTGCTGATGCACAAATTCTCAAAGTAGATTATGTTATAGTTTGTTTTGCTGTTAAATGTGGCTCGGTTTCTAATAGTAAATATGGCATTTTCAGTTGCTCCTATAGTTTTTACATTGTCATACGAGTTTGTTATAGCAATAGTCCGATCAATAACCCCTTCAACTGCCAAAAACATACTCGCTGATTTCATGACAACAGATTGAAGGCTTGACGAATATGCCTTCGCATAAATAGCAAATGCCGCCTGATCCAATGATGGAGTAGTAGCAGTGCTCGCGTATTTAATCGCATGAATTACTTCCATTCGTCCAGTGCGGGGATTTTCAATTTTAAATGTAATTTGACCACTGCCCAGATATTGAACAACGATTTCAAACACATTCAATTTAGTAAAATCAATCGCGGGGAAGTTTCCCGTATTATCACATTTATCAACATTCCAAGCATACTGACTAACCACATTTTCAACACTCCCCGCCGTTCTTACAACAGACATTCCCGAGTTTGATTGTCTAAAACATAAATTGTCTGCTGGTGTGCCTATGCCGATATCGCAATTAAAGGTAGTCGCGGTGGTAGATGACGGAAACAATGCGGAAAATCTAGCAACCAAGCCCATGCCACTTCTATATTTTGCTCTCTCTATAGTCGTAATCTGTGCGGTTGAATTACCTGAGGCCGATGTCGTTAAAACCGCCATTGAATTAGCAGTTGATACCAAGCTCATGGGTTTTTTTGGTTTTAACCTTAAACACTCTTGCATGCTTGATCCGTCGCCGATGGACTTCGAGAAGCAGGTGAAGCCCGCGTGGCTCCTCTACGTCGGTAACCCCACGAACCCGCCTATGATTTGCAACTGGCGGAAGCGGGAGCTTTTGCTTCTGTACGAAGCAAACAAGGTCATTTCTTCTTCTTCTTCTTCTTCTTCTTCTTCTTCTTCTTCCTCTTCTTCTTCCATTTTTCTTTTTCTTCTTCATATACATGTTATTATTCTTTTTCTCCACCAGCTCCATCTTTTTTTTTTTTTTTTTTTTTTTTTTTGTTTTTGTTTTTTTTTTGGCATCTTCCTTTTCTTTATTTTGCATATTTACTGCATGCTCGCCTGAAACGTTAGAAGAAGAATCAAAAAAAGGGCCCGACTGAGCCTCGCTCTTCGGGCAGGCCAAAAAAACTGAGATTCGGTAGCAACATTGTATGTAATGAAAAATGAAGGATGTATGTAATATTGTTTGGTTCTTTGTGCAGAATCCATCGACGTCGACGATGTTCCAGACGTTCCAGACGTCCCTGAAGAAGAAGAGACCCCTGAGCCTCCTATGCCTAAGGGGTCCAGCAAGAAAAAGCCAGGTACTAGCAAATTTCATCTTTTTTTGTGTGCTTTTTTTTCAGTGTTTCTAATTTCTGACGTGACTAGGCAAGCCGAAGTCCAAAAAGCCCGCGGTCGACGCTGATGAAGTGGACATGTCGTTGGAGGTATAATCTTTCCTACTCCTTCTTCTTCTTTTTCTTTTTTTTGTGAGGGGGGGGGCCCCCGGGGGGGGGGGGGTCAAAGGGTCTCTTTGGGCGCCGCAGCATATAGTTTAGAGAGGGGAGTATAGCTACTAGCTTTAGTATGGCTAGCTAGTGTGTGTGGCATTCTATCAGTGAGCCTTTCCCTGTCTTTTTTTTCCGAGTATAATCTCTCTAACGGGAAGCGCTGACATTTTTTTTTCAAACTTTATTATTATTATTATTATTATTATTATTATTATTATTATTATTATTATTATTATTATTATTATTATTATTATTATTATTATTATTATTATTATTTAGGGAGTACATAGGCCATCGGTCCCTTTCCATGGGCTGATTGGTATAAAGCTCCTAGAGTGATGTTCTATGCCGTCACTTCCTTTATTCCACCGATTGGTGTGGAGACTTTCCTTATGGAATGGAGGACTGGATGCACATGGCCTTTTGGCTCAGCAATTGGCAGACGATACATATTATTATTATTATTATTATTATTATTATTATTATATTGTTATTATTATTATTCGATAGCATAGTTTAGAGAGGGGAGTATAGATACTTAGCTTTAGTATAGTTAGCTAGTGTGTGTGGCCTTCTATCAGTTATCAGTGAGCCTTTCCCTGTTTTTTTTTTCGAGTATATTTCTTCTAACGGGAAGCGCTGCCATTTTTTTTTATTTAAACTCTCTTTTTATTATTATTATTATTATTCCTCTTTTGCTGCTGCTTTAATTAGCTTGCTCTTTAAGTTCACATCCGAGGACAACAAACATCGGAGGGGGCGCTCGCGCTCGACGTTGCACTTACAAAGTACAACAATTTCGAACTGAAGGCGTCCACGCAAGTGGAGACATGTGAGGGTGAAACTTCACCTTGTGCTCCCGGGTCTTTTTCCCTATAAGTATGAAAGATTTTTATAAACTGATTGTTTATTTTTTATTTGCAGGCTCTTCATTGTCTTTCCCATTGGTTGGCGCAAGAAGACTCCTGCGCAAGTCAATCGAGGTACTGTATGTTTTTCAAAATTCACAAGCTGCACATATTTTTTATACTTGGATGTTGCAGGATCGAAGCGCTTCATTTTTGCTGCGCGCGAGGTCGACACTGACGGCGATGGCAAGGCTGACGAAATCCAATATCAGCTCATGGGTTTTTTTGGTTTTAACCTTAAACACTCTTGCATGCTTGATCCGTCGCCGATGGACTTCGAGAAGCAGGTGAAGCCCGCGTGGCTCCTCTACGTCGGTAACCCCACGAACCCGCCTATGATTTGCAACTGGCGGAAGCGGGAGCTTTTGCTTCTGTACGAAGCAAACAAGGTCATTTCTTCTTCTTCTTCTTCTTCTTCTTCTTCTTCTTCTTCTTCTTCTTCTTCTTCCTCTTCTTCTTCCATTTTTCTTTTTCTTCTTCATATACATGTTATTATTCTTTTTCTCCACCAGCTCCATCTTTTTTTTTTTTTTTTTTGTTTTTTTTTGTTTGTTTTTGTTTTTTTTTTGGCATCTTCCTTTTCTTTATTTTGCATATTTACTGCATGCTCGCCTGAAACGTTAGAAGAAGAATCAAAAAAAGGGCCCGACTGAGCCTCGCTCTTCGGGCAGGCCAAAAAAACTGAGATTCGGTAGCAACATTGTATGTAATGAAAAATGAAGGATGTATGTAATATTGTTTGGTTCTTTGTGCAGAATCCATCGACGTCGACGATGTTCCAGACGTTCCAGACGTCCCTGAAGAAGAAGAGACCCCTGAGCCTCCTATGCCTAAGGGGTCCAGCAAGAAAAAGCCAGGTACTAGCAAATTTCATCTTTTTTTGTGTGCTTTTTTTTCAGTGTTTCTAATTTCTGACGTGACTAGGCAAGCCGAAGTCCAAAAAGCCCGCGGTCGACGCTGATGAAGTGGACATGTCGTTGGAGGTATAATCTTTCCTACTCCTTCTTCTTCTTTTTCTTTTTTTGTGAGGGGGGGGGCCCCCGGGGGGGGGGGGTCAAAAGGTCTCTTTGGGCGCCGCAGCATATAGTTTAGAGAGGGGAGTATAGCTACTAGCTTTAGTATGGCTAGCTAGTGTGTGTGGCATTCTATCAGTGAGCCTTTCCCTGTCTTTTTTTTCCGAGTATAATCTCTCTAACGGGAAGCGCTGACATTTTTTTTTTCAAACTTTATTATTATTATTATTATTATTATTATTATTATTATTATTATTATTATTATTATTATTTAGGGAGTACATAGGCCATCGGTCCCTTTCCATGGGCTGATTGGTATAAAGCTCCTAGAGTGATGTTCTATGCCGTCACTTCCTTTATTCCACCGATTGGTGTGGAGACTTTCCTTATGGAATGGAGGACTGGATGCACATGGCCTTTTGGCTCAGCAATTGGCAGACGATACATATTATTATTATTATTATTATTATTATTATTATTATTATTATTATTATTATTATTATTATATTGTTATTATTATTATTCGATAGCATAGTTTAGAGAGGGGAGTATAGATACTTAGCTTTAGTATAGTTAGCTAGTGTGTGTGGCCTTCTATCAGTTATCAGTGAGCCTTTCACTGTTTTTTTTTTCGAGTATATTTCTTCTAACGGGAAGCGCTGCCATTTTTTTTTATTTAAACTCTCTTTTTATTATTATTATTATTATTCCTCTTTTGCTGCTGCTTTAATTAGCTTGCTCTTTAAGTTCACATCCGAGGACAACAAACATCGGGAGGGGGCGCTCGCGCTCGACGTTGCACTTACAAAGTACAACAATTTCGAACTGAAGGCGTCCACGCAAGTGGAGACATGTGAGGGTGAAACTTCACCTTGTGCTCCCGGGTCTTTTTCCCTATAAGTATGAAAGATTTTTATAAACTGATTGTTTATTTTTTATTTGCAGGCTCTTCATTGTCTTTCCCATTGGTTGGCGCAAGAAGACTCCTGCGCAAGTCAATCGAGGTACTGTATGTTTTTCAAAATTCACAAGCTGCACATATTTTTTATACTTGGATGTTGCAGGATCGAAGCGCTTCATTTTTGCTGCGCGCGAGGTCGACACTGACGGCGATGGCAAGGCTGACGAAATCCAATATCAGCTCATGGGTTTTTTTGGTTTTAACCTTAAACACTCTTGCATGCTTGATCCGTCGCCGATGGACTTCGAGAAGCAGGTGAAGCCCGCGTGGCTCCTCTACGTCGGTAACCCCACGAACCCGCCTATGATTTGCAACTGGCGGAAGCGGGAGCTTTTGCTTCTGTACGAAGCAAACAAGGTCATTTCTTCTTCTTCTTCTTCTTCTTCTTCTTCTTCTTCTTCTTCCTCTTCTTCTTCCATTTTTCTTTTTCTTCTTCATATACATGTTATTATTCTTTTTCTCCACCAGCTCCATCTTTTTTTTTTTTTTTTTTTTTTTGTTTTTTTTTGTTTGTTTTTGTTTTTTTTTTGGCATCTTCCTTTTCTTTATTTTGCATATTTACTGCATGCTCGCCTGAAACGTTAGAAGAAGAATCAAAAAAAGGGCCCGACTGAGCCTCGCTCTTCGGGCAGGCCAAAAAAACTGAGATTCGGTAGCAACATTGTATGTAATGAAAAATGAAGGATGTATGTAATATTGTTTGGTTCTTTGTGCAGAATCCATCGACGTCGACGATGTTCCAGACGTTCCAGACGTCCCTGAAGAAGAAGAGACCCCTGAGCCTCCTATGCCTAAGGGGTCCAGCAAGAAAAAGCCAGGTACTAGCAAATTTCATCTTTTTTTGTGTGCTTTTTTTTCAGTGTTTCTAATTTCTGACGTGACTAGGCAAGCCGAAGTCCAAAAAGCCCGCGGTCGACGCTGATGAAGTGGACATGTCGTTGGAGGTATAATCTTTCCTACTCCTTCTTCTTCTTTTTCTTTTTTTGTGAGGGGGGGGCCCCCGGGGGGGGAGGTCAAAAGGTCTCTTTGGGCGCCGCAGCATATAGTTTAGAGAGGGGAGTATAGCTACTAGCTTTAGTATGGCTAGCTAGTGTGTGTGGCATTCTATCAGTGAGCCTTTCCCTGTCTTTTTTTTCCGAGTATAATCTCTCTAACGGGAAGCGCTGACATTTTTTTTTCAAACTTTATTATTATTATTATTATTATTATTATTATTATTATTATTATTATTATTATTATTATTATTATTATTATTTAGGGAGTACATAGGCCATCGGTCCCTTTCCATGGGCTGATTGGTATAAAGCTCCTAGAGTGATGTTCTATGCCGTCACTTCCTTTATTCCACCGATTGGTGTGGAGACTTTCCTTATGGAATGGAGGACTGGATGCACATGGCCTTTTGGCTCAGCAATTGGCAGACGATACATATTATTATTATTATTATTATTATTATTATTATTATTATTATTATTATTATTATTATTATTATTATTATTATTATATTGTTATTATTATTATTCGATAGCATAGTTTAGAGAGGGGAGTATAGATACTTAGCTTTAGTATAGTTAGCTAGTGTGTGTGGCCTTCTATCAGTTATCAGTGAGCCTTTCACTGTTTTTTTTTTCGAGTATATTTCTTCTAACGGGAAGCGCTGCCATTTTTTTTTATTTAAACTCTCTTTTTATTATTATTATTATTATTCCTCTTTTGCTGCTGCTTTAATTAGCTTGCTCTTTAAGTTCACATCCGAGGACAACAAACATCGGGAGGGGGCGCTCGCGCTCGACGTTGCACTTACAAAGTACAACAATTTCGAACTGAAGGCGTCCACGCAAGTGGAGACATGTGAGGGTGAAACTTCACCTTGTGCTCCCGGGTCTTTTTCCCTATAAGTATGAAAGATTTTTATAAACTGATTGTTTATTTTTTATTTGCAGGCTCTTCATTGTCTTTCCCATTGGTTGGCGCAAGAAGACTCCTGCGCAAGTCAATCGAGGTACTGTATGTTTTTCAAAATTCACAAGCTGCACATATTTTTTATACTTGGATGTTGCAGGATCGAAGCGCTTCATTTTTGCTGCGCGCGAGGTCGACACTGACGGCGATGGCAAGGCTGACGAAATCCAATATCAGCTCATGGGTTTTTTTGGTTTTAACCTTAAACACTCTTGCATGCTTGATCCGTCGCCGATGGACTTCGAGAAGCAGGTGAAGCCCGCGTGGCTCCTCTACGTCGGTAACCCCACGAACCCGCCTATGATTTGCAACTGGCGGAAGCGGGAGCTTTTGCTTCTGTACGAAGCAAACAAGGTCATTTCTTCTTCTTCTTCTTCTTCTTCTTCTTCTTCTTCTTCTTCTTCTTCCTCTTCTTCTTCCATTTTTCTTTTTCTTCTTCATATACATGTTATTATTCTTTTTCTCCACCAGCTCCATCTTTTTTTTTTTTTTTTTTTTTTTTTTTGTTTTTTTTTGTTTGTTTTTGTTTTTTTTTTGGCATCTTCCTTTTCTTTATTTTGCATATTTACTGCATGCTCGCCTGAAACGTTAGAAGAAGAATCAAAAAAAGGGCCCGACTGAGCCTCGCTCTTCGGGCAGGCCAAAAAAACTGAGATTCGGTAGCAGCATTGTATGTAATGAAAAATGAAGGATGTATGTAATATTGTTTGGTTCTTTGTGCAGAATCCATCGACGTCGACGATGTTCCAGACGTTCCAGACGTCCCTGAAGAAGAAGAGACCCCTGAGCCTCCTATGCCTAAGGGGTCCAGCAAGAAAAAGCCAGGTACTAGCAAATTTCATCTTTTTTTGTGTGCTTTTTTTTCAGTGTTTCTAATTTCTGACGTGACTAGGCAAGCCGAAGTCCAAAAAGCCCGCGGTCGACGCTGATGAAGTGGACATGTCGTTGGAGGTATAATCTTTCCTACTCCTTCTTCTTCTTTTTCTTTTTTTTGTGAGGGGGGGGGCCCCGGGGGGGGGGGGGGTCAAAAGGTCTCTTTGGGCGCCGCAGCATATAGTTTAGAGAGGGGAGTATAGCTACTAGCTTTAGTATGGCTAGCTAGTGTGTGTGGCATTCTATCAGTGAGCCTTTCCCTGTCTTTTTTTTTCCGAGTATAATCTCTCTAACGGGAAGCGCTGACATTTTTTTTTCAAACTTTATTATTATTATTATTATTATTATTATTATTATTATTATTATTATTATTATTATTATTATTATTATTATTATTATTTAGGGAGTACATAGGCCATCGGTCCCTTTCCATGGGCTGATTGGTATAAAGCTCCTAGAGTGATGTTCTATGCCGTCACTTCCTTTATTCCACCGATTGGTGTGGAGACTTTCCTTATGGAATGGAGGACTGGATGCACATGGCCTTTTGGCTCAGCAATTGGCAGACGATACATATTATTATTATTATTATTATTATTATTATTATTATTATTATTATTATTATTATTATTATTATTATTATATTGTTATTATTATTATTCGATAGCATAGTTTAGAGAGGGGAGTATAGATACTTAGCTTTAGTATAGTTAGCTAGTGTGTGTGGCCTTCTATCAGTTATCAGTGAGCCTTTCCCTGTTTTTTTTTTCGAGTATATTTCTTCTAACGGGAAGCGCTGCCATTTTTTTTTATTTAAACTCTCTTTTTATTATTATTATTATTATTCCTCTTTTGCTGCTGCTTTAATTAGCTTGCTCTTTAAGTTCACATCCGAGGACAACAAACATCGGGAGGGGGCGCTCGCGCTCGACGTTGCACTTATCGCGGTGCCACTAATAATAATAATAATAATAATAATAATAATAATAATAATAATAATAATAATAATAATAATAATAATAATAATAATAATAATAATAATAATAATGATAATAATAATAATAATCATCATCACAATAATAATAATAATAATAATAATAATAATAATAATAATAATAATAATAATAATAATAATAATAATAATAATAATAATAATAATAATAATAATAGTGTATCTCCTGCCAATTGCTGAGCCAAAAGGCCATGTGCATCCAGTCCTCCATTCCATAAGGAAAGTCTCCACACCAATCGGTGGAATAAAGGAAGTGACGGCATAGAACATTACTCTAGGAGCTTTATACCAATCAGCCCATGGAAAGGGACCGATGGCCTATGTACTCCCTAATAATAATAATAATAATAATAATAATAATAGTGCTTCTCTGTCAATGGCTGATGCATTTCTGCACATGCGCCTCCATCGTCTCACCCGTGAGGGGAGTACGAAGAATTGACGATAAGCTCTAATGACACCCCCGCAAGGGCAGTTCCAACACTTCCAGACGGGCCGGTATGTTCAATGAAAATACTGGTCCAGACGGATCGGTATGTTCAATGAAAATACTGGTGGCACCGACGGGAATCGAACTGGCGACAGGGCCCAGATGGTAGAACTTGACCACTGGGCTATCACGGTGTCCAATAATAATAATAATAATAATAATAATAATAATAATAATAATAATAATAATAATAATAATAATAATAATAATAATAATAATAATAATAATAATAATAATAATAATAGTGCTTCTCAGTCAATGGCGAATGCATTTCTGCACATGTGCCTCCATCGTCTCACCCGTGAGGGGAGTACGAAGATTTGACGATAGGCTCTACTGACACCCCCGCAAGGCAGCTCCAAGCCTTCCAGACAGACCAATACTTTCAAAGAAAATATCCTTGGAAAATACTGGCACCGACAGGAATCGAACTGGCGACAGGTCCAGATGGTAGACCTTAACCACTGGGCTATCGCGGTGCCACTAATAATAATAATAATAATAATAATAATAGTGCTTCTGTCAATGGCTGATGCATTTCTGCACATGCGCCTCCATCGTCTCACCCGTGAGGGGAGTACGAAGAATTGACGATAGGCTCTAATGACCGCCGTTTGTTTCTGTTTTGTCAAAGAAACGAGTATTGATACCATATGTAAATACATTTTGCAATACTGGCGATAAAGTGGCAGTTCGCAACTCTCCGAAGGCCGTTATTGGTAAAGCATCTTTAATATTATCTATTGATAAAGAAGATGATGACGATGTAGATGATGACGATGGAGTGCTCGTGCTTTGACCAAAAAGGTTCATTTTTATTATATAATATGTAATATAAAACATGCCAGTTATTATTAAAGCATTGCCCGCGGATATCGTTGGCCACATTAAAACCTTTGTCTATTTGGAAAATATAAAAAATATTAACAAAGGGACTTGTGATATATGCGGACTGGCACCCACATTTCAATCTCATCCTCCTATCATAGCAGTTGATATTGATAATGAAGATGGTGTTCAGTTTTTCACGATTTGTTCCATTAATTGCTACAGACGAGAGTCTAATCTTAGACTAAAATATGGAGAGCCCCCTTTAGTCGTTGTTAAGTATTAGCCTTCTTTTTAATTCTAGCACTTCTTCTTAATGGTTGTTTTGTTTCCTCTTCTTGTGGTGCTTCTTTTTTTTCTTTGATAAACTCATTTACTATTTTCGCACCTATATGAGATATTTTCCTGAGTGCCGTATTTGTTATTTTCCCGCCGTGGTCATTCCATATCTGCTCAAGCAATTTATACTTATCCTCTCTACTAGCACTTTTACCTAATGGTTGATATTTGCATTCTTCGTCTCCGTTATCTCCAACATGTTGGAGATTGCTTTCAATTTCATTAGTGTTATTTAAATTCAAATATAAATCTATTTTACGTCTCAACTCCTCTAATTCTGTTTTAATCCCTTCGGCCTTAATTTCTTCAGGGTCGGCCACATTAACCCAACTATAACTAAATGAAGTGAGCATATCGCCGTGCCCCAATATATTGCTTACCCACGTGTTAAAATTCTCTAATTTCGGATTGGCGAAATTACTATACGACAAACTAGCATATAGTTTTCGCAACATACTGCTCTTCTGTGTGTATTCCGATAGCCAAGGGAAGATTTTGATAATCCTTTTGTTTAGTTCATTATTCTTTTGTTTATCAAGCACACCTTCGTTGTTAATGATAACTGCTTTTTTCTTTTTGAAAGGTTTCGTATTGAATTTACTTGTTCTATTACAAACTGGGGAGTAAAAAGGACAACAGGCCTCTCAGTCCAATTCTTTTTTTGTCCTTCTCTCTCTTTTTCGCTAGGTTATTCACTCGCAACCAACTCGGTTTATCTGGTATTAATTCATACGTGTTTTTGTCAAATATTTCCACAGGCCTTGCTCCAATTGCTATCATCAAAGCAAGCAGTTTAAGATAAGGGTCATTACTTAATATCATATCATTCATTTTAGCCATTACATCACGGACATCAATTTGTATTTTTTGTTCATTTTTGGCTTTGACATCTTTCTTGTATCCCTCAACGATATCAATTCGCTCGTCTTCATTTAGATTAAAATACTTATCCAGTTTGCTCATTTCATATACTTTTTCACTTTGGTTGGGCTCTATTGCTTTTTTTCTCACCTCAGAAAGTCTTTGCCTTCTACTATTCAAATTTGGATACACGATAGCATATTTAGGATATATCACCTTTAGTGCCTCAAGCACCTCTTCATCACTAGTAGTCGTGCTAAATAAAGATATAATAGCATTATGAAAGGCTATACTTGGTTTTAATTCGCTATCGTAGAAGTTGGACACGACCTCATAAATTTTACTTTCAGTAGTAGCAACTCTTAACTGCCTAACAAACTTCTTGTCATCTTCGCTCCACATCGTAGTGTATATAAGACAAGTCTATTTTTTTCTAAGTCAAAAATAGGGTCGGACACGGCCGACCTTAAGGTCGGACAGCAACAGGAGAAGGTATTTTCACTCCCACTGCTCTTATATTCACCCAAAAAAATGTTATGGCTAAGCAAAAAAAGGTTGCCGTGCGGTGGAAAAACATCAATTAGAATTGAACTTGCAACTATTTTTTTCACGATGTGCTTACTAACCATTTTGCCACCACACGGAACCCTAAATAATTTGTTGAAAAAAATGGTATTTGAAGTATTACCGCCAGTCTATTTTTTTTAAGAAAATTCTAGAAAATTCTATTTCCGTGAATATGTCTTTGCGACACCAAGACACCGCGGTGTCGCAGTGTCGCAGAGGTTGCGACAGAATTTCGCTTTTTTGTCGCAGTGTCGCAAAAAAAATTAACTTAATTTTTTCCTTATTTTTGTGGTAGTAAGCCTTGGCATTTTGCTCGGTTCTTATCGGGGTGTGCCTTCAAGTAAGCACTCGCCCTTTCCCTCCTTATTAATACCCGTTCGTCGGGTGTGTTATATTTCTTTTGTCTCGGCATGTTATATATATAATTATATTGTTTTAATTATTTAAATCAAAATTGTTTAATCATTAGATTTCCACTGGATTTCCATCATTAAAGGTTGGACGACTGCGAGAGAGAGCAGAGGGAGATTTATTAAAATTCATCTTCCTGCCCCCTGTCCGACCTTTGGCCATCGGG
Source organism: Paulinella micropora (assembly GCA_019918135.1). Classification (NCBI taxonomy): domain Eukaryota; phylum Cercozoa; class Imbricatea; order Euglyphida; family Paulinellidae; genus Paulinella; species Paulinella micropora. The sequence goes on from WBZZ01003323.1 coordinate 17,045, forward strand.
AGCCGAAACCCTTTTATATAGGCTATACTATTTTAGTATAGACTATATTTTTTTTTTTTTTTTCTTATATAAGGTTGGACACCCTGTCCAAAGTAAAAAAGTATTAATAATAAGTATAATAACATATAAAAATCCTTTAAAAAACATAATAAAAAGTGTCCAACCTTCAAAAAACTGAGGTCGGCCGTGTCCAACCTAAGGGTTGGCCACTATGCAGTAAGCGGTATTTTATAAAAACTCTCTCTCCCGTGCTCATACATTAAGTGGTATATAGTATATTTATGTTAAACATAAGCGGTATATAGTATATACAATGGATACCGACATTAAGGAAGAATTGAAATTCTTAATGAATGCACCCGATACAAAACAGCAACGATACAGAAAAAAGTATAAGGAGAAACATCCAGAGAAAATAAAAGAAAAACAAAAGAGGTATGTGGAGAAGAATAGAGA
>WBZZ01003324.1:0-5000 GCA_019918135.1 Paulinella micropora
TCACCATGAAGGCCCTTGCTGCCTTCCGTTGTTGAAGCAGGCTAAAGGCACGGTTGCGTTCCTCATCCGCCTCGGCATCTGAGCTGTCACTGCTGTCAGCTCCAGGGGATTTCTTCTTAACCATGTCAGCCTTGGCTTTGGCTCCGGGCTGCTCTCCCCCTCCGTCAGGGCCATGGGTGCACTTAGGATAAGGATGATCACAGCCACACCGCAGACAGGGTTTCTTGCAGTTGGATGCATAATGTCCCTTGCATTTGCAGTTGAAGCACGTTTTCTCCTTCTTGTTCTTATCCTTCTTACCTTTTTGGGTGCGTTTAGTGCCGTTCTGATCGTCACTGCCCCTCGTGCCCCCTCCATCCTTCTTTCCCTTTTCGGTGTGCAAGAACTTACATTTGCTTCCAAACCGGCAATCCCCTTCCTTTCTAAAGAGAAAACAAACCCCCTTCAACTTATCGTTCAAATGAAGGTATTGGCAATCTCCTCCCTTCTTGCACTTCCCTTTCTTGAAGTACATGCATGGGGTAGAGAAGGGCTTCTTCTTTTCGATCTTAGCTGCATTCGCCTTCGCCTTCTTATTTGCCTTTCTCTCTCTCTCCTTTTGCAGGTCAATGTCCTTTGCCTTCTTTTTCAACTCCTGCCACCATTGATGCACGTCCCACGACTGTTTTTCCTTCTCAAAGTCAGCAGCTAGCAGCCACTGCTTCCAGTCATTTTGGATTTCCTTGTCCCGCATCTCCGGGCCCATGATGGCATCACGAATGATTTGTTCAAAGCTCAGGTCTGAGGGGTGATGCCCCTTCTTTGACAGCTGTTCCCTTACCGTCTCAAACTCGGCAATCTGGACTTCGTACTGGGTGGAGGAATTGAACTCCCACCTAGCAATCTTTCTCTGCTTTTCAAGCAGGTCACTAGGGTTACCCTTCCCATACCGGTCCTTCAGCCTTTTCCACACGGCATCTGGCTGTTGTCCGAATTCCGGTGTTCCATCCCTCACCAAGTCTGTTACCAGCCTCTTTGCCTCACCTAGCAAGTGGTTGTAGATGAGCGTGAATAGTTCCACTCGCTTCTCTCTCACAGCCACCACTAAGCTGGCATCATAGCTTGCCACTAGCTGCCTGTCTTTATGCTTTTGCTTGAGCACCTTAGTACTCTTCTTCTTTGCTGTTGCAGTTGCCGTAGCGAGAGGAGAAGTAGACTGTCCTTTTGCCCCTTGGCTTCCACTTCCATCTGCACTGCCAGTCATGCTTGGAAGAGACGACGATCGAGAGCGAGATGTGGCCATTCTTTCCTTTCGCTCCTCCTCGTACTTCCTTGAGGCAGATTCACGTCTAGTGGCACTGTCTTTGTTCTCGTCTTGCTCTTCTGTCTCATCAGAGTCTTCTTCTGAGCTTTCCTCTGCCTGCTCCTATCCATCCTCTAAGCTTGGCATAAGCTCCTCCTCCTCCTCCATGCTTTGACTCTCCTGCAGCCCTAATGCACTTTTTAGTTGTCCACCTGCATTGCTGCTGCTTGCTGCTGCCATGGTTGTCTTTCTAGCATGTTTCTCCCACAGCCTCATATATTCCGGCACTGTCTTGCCAGCCATGTGCAACCTTCTGAGTTAGCACGATGCACTTCCAACTTATGCCCTTTGAGGTCCTCAAATCCTCCCTTAAAGTCTTTTCTTACTGCCTCTAGCATTAGGCTTCGTTGGAAGTCTTCCCAGTCTTCCCTACCGCTATAGCAAGGTATGTTTGACCTCTCCTTTCCATTTCAAGTTTCTGTTTTTCAGACATCGAAAGTCACCTCTACACTCCAGAAAGGTGGTTGTCCACTGTCTGTTGTTTGTGTCTGACTGGCGAACACTCCCTCCGCAAATTCCCCCCTAAGAGTAGGTTGCAGACTGCCTACTTGCAGTAATCCCCTGTTGGCCTTTTCTGTTGGTTTTCCTTAAGCAGGTAGCTACCCTGCACCCACCAACACTCCTGCGAGCCTCAAGCACCCCTAGATTAGTTTCTGGGCTTGCCTGATGGTGTGGTTTTGTGGCCCAAACCCCAAAACCGTTCCTGTAGATGTTCTTCTGACCCGAAGGCTCGCTCTTGCCTCCTGTCGGTAGCTTGACCTCTGTAGAGCTCTACCTCCTGTTCAACCACAACTGTTTACGCAGTGGTTCTGAAACACAGCTGGGATGGACTTCCCTTCTGCTGTGTGACTCTCGGGTGTGACACAGACCGTAGAAGCCTTTCCCCTGGATCACGTCTGCCATTTTGCTGCGCTTCCACACGTACAAGGCTCACAACACTGAAGAAGTTGAACAGTATTTGCAATATTAGAAGCAGGTTTAACATCTCCCAGGCGTCCCCGGTTGACTCAATAACCAGCTCCAAACGTCCTTTAATAGGAAAATCAATCAATACAGACAAAAGCCCGCCAAACGAACGAAACACTGCAGCTCATGCAGGTCTATAAGTCAAAATTTCAAGTGTCCAAACTTCCGTGACATATTGGCATTTGCGCCATCTGCCACACACACAAGTAATTATTATTTTTTCCACACTATGAACTATAACTTATATTATTAACTAACGTATTTACCAGTTGTATTAATACCATCACCCTGACTCACTTCCTAGCAGTTCTTGACCCGGCGGCCCGAAGCTCAAAAGACGTGACAAACCACTCATGGCCAAGGTGATTGTATTGCTTATGGACGCTCCGAGTGCTGGGCCAGGGTTTAAGACGGGAAGCAAGTGCGGAGGTTTTTGCCCATTGAATATGTTCGTACTTTAATTTCCCACTGTATCAGTCCAGACACAATAAGAGGCAGTTAATAATAATAACACTCTTAACCGGGTAACGATAATATTACTAGAAGTGACCGTTACACTTTTTAGACAGGAATATATTATCGTTCGGCCGGACCACGGGAATTGGCTGGTGTTTGCCTTGGTTGTTTTTGGCTCCGCTAGTCTCCCACATTTTCCTCCATCTTTGACACTTATTTATGTAAGAACAGAGAATTGGGTTACTAGCGGAGTGGATTGAATTGGTTGTAATAAAGAAGAGGCATTATTAAATATATTCTTTCAGACCAGAACCGGCAAAACGAAAGGCAAAAATTTAGCAAATGTGTTGGGTGAAGAAGCTGCTTCGGGTGTCATCAAGTCAAAAGGAAAATAAATAGGAAAAATAGGTTTCCTTCTTAAAGGAATTAATAAAGAACTATATTTATTCTTTTAATACTAGAACATATATACAGGTGATAAGGGGTCTAATTACAAAATTACAATGGGGGGGGGGGGGGGGGAAATTAAGGGGCTGGAATACGGAGAATAAAAGAAGGGAAGGAAGAAAATTAAACGTTTTGAGAGGAGGGCTGAGAAAAGAAATACTTAGAGGAATGAGCAACTCATCTGCACTAAACTATCATCAGTGCTGATAGCAGATGATGATGATGATGATGATGAATATGATGGTGATGATGATGATGATGATGGTGATGATGAGTGGCAAATTTCTATTTATTATTATTATTATTATTATTATTATTATTATTATTATTATTATTATCATTATTATCATTATTATTATTATTATTATGGACACCGTGATAGCCCAGTGGTCAAGTTCTACCATCTGGGCCCTGTCGCCAGTTCGATTCCCGTCGGTGCCACCAGTATTTTCATTGAACATACCGGTATTTTCATTGAACATATCGGTATTTTCATTGAACATACCGGCCCGTCTGGAAGTGTTGGAACTGCCCTTGCGGGGGTGTCATTAGAGCTTATCGTCAATTCTTCGTACTCCCCTCACGGGTGAGACGATGGAGGCGCATGTGCAGAAATGTATCAGCCATTGACAGAGAAGCACTATTATTATTATTATTATTATTATTATTATTATTATTATTATTATTATTATTATTATTATGGACACCGTGATAGCCCAGTGGTCAAGTTCTACCATCTGGGCCCTGTCGCCAGTTCGATTCCCGTCGGTGCCACCAGTATTTTCATTGAACATACCGGTCCGTCTGGAAGTGTTGGAACTGCCCTTGCGGGGGTGTCATTAGAGCCTATCGTCAATTCTTCGTACTCCCCTCACGGGTGAGACGATGGAGGCGCATGTGCAGATTTGCATCAGCCATTGACAGAGAAGCACTATTATTATTATTATTATTATTATTATTATTATTATTATTATTATTATTATTATTATTATTATTATTATATTATTATTGAACATACCGGTCCGTCTGGAAGTGTCGGAACTGCCCGTGCGGGGGTGTCATTAGAGCCTATCGTCAATTCTTCGTACTCCCCTCACGGGTGAGACGATGGAGGCGCATGTGCAGATTTGCATCAGCCATTGACAGAGAAGCACTATTATTATATTACTATTATTATTATTATATTATTATTATTATTATCATTATTATTATTATCATTATTATTATTATTATTATTATTATTATTATTATTATTATTATTGTTATTGTTATTATTATTATTATTATTATTATTATTATTATTATTATTATTATTATTGGACACCGTGATAGCCCAGTGGTCAAGTTCTACCATCTGGGCCCTGTCGCCAGTTCGATTCCCGTCGGTGCCACCAGTATTTTCATTGAACATACCGGTCCGTCTGGACCAGTATTTTCATTGAACATACCGGTCCGTCTGGAAGTGTTGGAACTGCCCTTGCGGGGGTGTCATTACAGCCTATCGTCAATTCTTCGTACTCCCCTCACGGGTGAGACGATGGAGGCGCATGTGCAGAAATGCATCAGCCACTGACAGAGAAGCACTATTATTATTATTATTATTATTGTTATTATTATTATTATTATTATTATTATTATTTTGGACACCGTGATAGCCCAGTGGCAAGTTCCACCATCTGGGCCCTGTCGCCAGTTCGATTCCCGTCGGTGCCACCAGTATTTTCATTGAACATACCGGTCCGTCTGGAAGTGTTGGAACTGCCCTTGCGGGGGTGTCATTAGAGCCTAT
>WBZZ01003324.1:32500-35059 GCA_019918135.1 Paulinella micropora
CCGGTCGCCAACAAAGCAGGTGTTGACCAATATGTGGAGAAATATAATTTTCTCAGATCTGCTTCTGAATTGGTGGCCTTTATCACTCATGCTCAAAAGCTGGTGATATCTGAGAAGAAGAAGGCGAAAGAGAATGAGGAGTTCGAGAAGACGATGAGACTGGAAAGAATGAAAGCAAAAGTGAGTGGTGCAAAGACACACCCTCCGACATATTTGACCCCACCAGCTCCTGCCCCACCAGCCCCTGCACCCTCGGGCTCAACTACGGTGGTGGTCACAAACACGGAGAAGAAGGACAGACAGAACATCATAAATGCCTTCAAGGGGAAGAAAGGAGGAGTGGCAAGTCTCATGCTATATGCCAAGACGAGCTCAGACAAAGACTCTGATGCTTCGCTTTTGAGCAAGCTCAAAGAGATCAATGCCTGCATGAAGGCTTTTCCTTGCGACGAAACGCAGGAATACGAGGCCCTTGTTACTGTTTTTGACCAATCTCTAGTCTCGGAGGGATTTGATCTGACACAGTACAAGTTTTTGAAAAAGAAGGAGGAGATTAAGAGAAACAATGCAACAGGCCTAGACGCTCAGTGTGAACTGGCGGTGGCCACACTCATTTCATATTTTCAATCTCATGGATACCAGCATCTCTGCACTGGTACTCTCATAGGATTTGAAATCTTTGAGATAGTGGCGATGAGTTTGAGGAGTGCTGTTGGCTTGGCGGCGACCCTTACGGAGGTAGTTTCCTCCTATGGGCTATTCTATGGCCGCAAGTCGATCATCCTCTATTTCTTTTCGGCGTTACACACAGTTAACCCGAGTAAGCTTACTCAGCTCATACAACAATGCTCGACGTTTAGCTCAGTGAAGTCCAAGAACTTCCTCGAGACACACGTGTTCGAAAATACGGTTCAAAGCGTTGCTCCGTCAGCACTGTTTCAAGAAGTGATGAGTGCATGCTCAAACATGGACTCGCTCACGGAGGCACATACGGCACAGGCAGGCGGTGTACCTGTTGGCGCACAAGCCACGTACACAAACAGAGTTGCCGGTTGGAAGAGACAGAGAGAGCCAGACCTGAAGACCGCATGTTGGAGGTGGTTCGCGGGCTTGCAGTGTAAGGCACAGATGGAGAACAGAGACTGCTCTTTCAATCATGATAGGCAGAACCCAACAGCAAGGGCAAATTTTCTGAGCAGGACGGAAGGCAAGGAACCGGGCCTTTTCAATATGCTTCAGATTGCCGCTGTGAACGAAGGTTGGTATGCCAATATGTGTGATGATGAGGAGTTACGAGAGGCAATCATTACCTACATGAAGAGGATGAAGGAGAAGAAGGAGGAAAGGGAGAGACAAAAGAACTTAAAGGCCTCTCAAAGAGGACGAGAAGGAGGAGCAGGAGCACGAGGACGAGGAGGAGGAGGACGAGGACGAGGACGAGGAACATGGAGAGGAGCCTCGAGGTGGCAGGGAACCCCTCAGAGAGGAAGAGGAGGAGGTCGGGGATATACCCCTTATGGAGGGAGAGCTGTTCGAGCTCCAGCCCCCCCACCCAGAGGAGGAGGAGGCTCGTGGGCAAGCTCCAACCCAAATTTCGGTCGAGCTCAGGCCTGCAACACTGCCTCGGAGACCGATACGTCATCCTACCCGGACACTACTCAAGGTAATCGTTTCGAGGTGGTGGAATGACGGGAGGGGGAAGAAGAGAGGAAGGAGAAGACTGTGAAGTTTAACCCTAAAGTCACAGTGCTTTCTAATGCTGTTGTGCAGACTGGGCCAACGCTTCCTCTATGTGAAAACAAAGATGTGGGTACACAGAGACTGCAGCCCCAAGGTAGTCTCATACCCGTTCATACAGCACGGTTACCAATGATAACTGATGCAAATAGGAAGGCGAGACTTGCGATGGAGGCGAGGAGGCCAATGGCAGACGTATCGCCTCGGCCAAGCAAACAACCACGAACAGACTCAATGTCTACGGTCGCGGCGGGTGGCGAGCAAAAAGACAATGTGTGTACTCAAGTACCACAAGACAATGTCGCTCAAATAGTAAACGCACCAGTACCGCAGAATAATAAAAATGTTAATGAGGTGAAGCAGGAGGAGAAGAAGGAGGAGTTGAAAAACTTAGAGACAAGACTCCAAAATTTGGAACGTAAAGTTCTTGTTCTCGCAGCCAATATACACAGGCCCGATGCTCTGTGTTATACGGAAACTTTATTGTGAAACATTGAAGACAATATTAAAAGTTGGTAATGATACGATGGCGAATATTAATATTGTCGGCAGGAAGTTTTTTAATCGATACCGGGACTGGCTGGACGGAAATATGAAAAAGTCAACGGGCACTCTCAAAGGAGTGAGCAGCCGGACGGATATCACGGGAATCATCACACTGACCTTTAAATTGAAATCCGCACGAGTATACCGTATGGACCTCTATGTCGTCCCGGTTACCACGGGTCAATATTACTATCGTATGACCAATTGGCTACGATGGGGGCTGTGATTGATTGCGCCGCACGGCGAGTGATATATGGAGTAAAAAGAGGAGAAGAG
>WBZZ01003325.1:0-42500 GCA_019918135.1 Paulinella micropora
TGGAGTCACTAACAAAAGTTAAACGGGTTTGCTTTTGCTTTTCGTGAGCTTCACAAAAAGCCAAAGTTCTCACGTTTTTCTCGCTTTGATTTTCTTGAGGTTTTTGACACCTTGAAAATCCGAACAGAAAAAGGTGTTGACCTTTTTCAAGTTTTGTTTGAATTAGTTGGACTCTCCCTTAGGGGGAGAGGATAGAAACAGATTGTGTGTCAGGATTAGGAGTGCACACGTCTGGTTTTGACTTGAACAAGGTAGCAAAGGGACACAGACATATCACATAAGCTGTTGGGAAGCAGTGTTGTGTGTGTGTTGTGTGCCTTCTGTTTCATCTACTCTCTCTGTTTTTCTCTCAATCTTACATGCTATCATTGCAGAGGAGAAGGAGGATGCTAGGAAGTCCGTATGCTACACCGTTGGGTGGTAGTGTCGGAGGCTTGAGGATGCCTCCGTCGGTCGGTCTACGCAGGATGGGGCTGACATCAGCCTTGGGGACGAGTACTTTGTCTTCAGGAGGCGCTACTCCTATGCTTGTTGGAGCACCTGCTCGTCTCATGGACGATTTACAGGTGATTTTGCAAGCTCGTCTGACTGGGGACAGTTGGGCTGATCAGCTTCCTTCGATAAAGGCAGCTCAGACTGTCAAGACAGTCGTCGATGCCTTGGGAACTGGACAAGGAGTTAATCGAGATGTGTGGTCTACAATTGTAGTGGGACAGACTACAGTGGCTATCGTCTTGGTGGCAGCTGAGATGGTCGTACAAATCTCAGAAGCTGTGGGGATGGGAACCCCATACTGGACTCCTGAGAAGTTGGCAGTGTCCAGACTGATGGCTTCTACCGACAGGCTGACGGATTTCAATTTTGCAGCGGGCAGATTGGTCCAAACGGAGGTATGGAATGTTGTTGCCTTGAGTATGGGATTATTCAAGGATTTCTTCCAGTAACATGGGCAACCTCTGTATGACTTGATTGGTTGCTGGCAAGCTTGGGAGGTCTTAGAGGAAGGACACCCAAGTGGGGAGGAAGTGCAAAATTTCGCTCTTTTTCATGTTCGAGCGTGGGAAGTAGTGTCATCCACTGTGTACGCAATGGGAAATCTTATTTTTCGTCCTTCGGGCGTATCGGTGAACGTCGTTTCGATGGACGACGTTCTCACCAAACTCTTCGACCAAACGGATCAGCTTTGGAACACAAGTGATGGAAGTGGGAATCTTCCCACTTGGGCCTCGTGACGGCCTCTCAGAAGCTCGATACAGTGGAGCAACTGCTGGTGGCAGATTTGATTGCTTTCATGGCTAGGGCTTTTGCTCATTTTGCTATTGCTTGGAATCAGCAAGATGCTCGCAGAAAGCAGAAGGTCTCCTTTTGGACTCGTAAGATCGAGAGGAATGAGGAGGAACGACGTCGTACGGTGGAACGACATCAGAAAGGCGAGGACCGTCTTCTGGGCGATCAAAAGGTTTTCTCCATTGATGTCAACAAGACATCAGACACGAAACATGTTGCTGATATTCGTGCTTGGCTGGCAGAAGTGCGTCGCGTCTGTCGCTCGGCAGGCATTGTACTGCCCGAGGAGGTTGCCATCGTGGCGAACAGGTTTTTTCGTTTTCAATCGGCTGTTGACAACGAACGGATCTCGAAGAGTGAGGAATGGAGCACTCACTGGGAACAACTCAAGCTCAAGCAATTGAAATCGGATGCCATTTGTGTGGAGAACATTGGTCTCATGCTCAAGAACAAGAATAATTTCCATTCTTTTTCGTCAAAAAATCAGGAGGTGGATCAGCTTAAGAATGAAGCCAAGTGGATGCTGGCGAAGAAGCCTTTGTACCAACTTCATTGCTAGAATAGAATTGGTATTTATAATTCATGAGGCCGTAATTGTTCACAATTGAGGACTAAGAATTTAATGTTAGGACTGACATTGGTCACTGGACTTGAATAATTTAGTTTAGACTGATTATGTCATTTGCAGTAATCAGGTCATGACATGCGTCTTTAGAACGCGCCTTTTTGTACCTCAATCTGTGGATTAGTAAATATCTCAGATTTGCCAAACTAAGCAAGTCACGAAGTGCTCCGGTCTTATACACCGTTCTGGACAAGTATTAATATAAAGGGTTATGTCCTCTTCTGCGCTAAAGGATGCTGCGACCGCTGTTCTTCAGGGAAAGGCGCCTACACTCAAAGACGGAGTTACGGGACGGAGCTAAGATGACTGGTATGCACAGGTTCGGGCAGATCTCGCATCGGTGCAGTGTTGGGAATATGTGAAGCCCCTGGCCGACGTTATCCGATGGCGGACCGAGGTGGAAGCTGAACTGCGAGCAGAAGCCAAGGAGGCCAAGGAAGGAGCGGTAAGGCGTGCAAGGGGCGACGTCGACAACAAGCAACATGAGAACGAGCTGACTCCGGTTCAGAGGAGAAGATTGATGGCCAGAAGGGCTCAAATCTTCATGTGGTTGTATAAGGGACTGGACTACGGATCGGCGTCTGAACGGATCGTGCGGCACTTGGTACGCGAAGAGCAGCTGAGACCGGAGGAATTATTAAGAATGTTACGAGAAAGGTATCAAGGAAACGACGCGCACCAGAAGCAAAGGCGAAACAACATGGTGTGTCAATGGAAATTTAAGTGTAGAGAAGATCTACGAGCTCAACTCAGTGACTTTGAGTCAAATTGCCAGTTCCTGGAAGAACATGGGGAGCCGATCAGCGCAACGTTGAGAATGCAGTATTAAAACTACTGGCAAAGTGTGAGCAAAAGCAACTATGGAAAGCCTTCTTGGATGCGCAAGTGGCTACCCCATCTGCTACCTGGGATGAGTTCAAGAGGCTCTTCGAACGGAGGGTGATCGCAAACGAAGCGCTGCCCAGGGAAGAAAGAGAAACGAGCATGGCGATGGTTGCAACGCAACAGAACGCGAAGGGGAACCAGACGAAGGAGGCACGAAAGCTGGAATGTTATAACTTCGGCAACCCGCACAAGTACTTAACGTGCACCATCAGGTGCCGGATTCTGGGTCACGACCACCAGGGAAGGTGTCCTACATTGAAGGACAGGTACCACAAAAGGATGCCGCCGAACGAAAACCTGAAGGCGAATGGGAACCAGAAGCCGAGTGGTAACGGAAGCGCAACTCAAACTAACGCTAGGCCGGGGGAGAAGGCTGGCGAAAAGAAAGCCAACAACGGTATGCAGGCAGTGTCGTGTCTGGCAGTGACACCCAACGAAATGGAAGTCCCGAGAACGATGGAGGCTTACTTGGCGCCAGCTGCGGATGGGGGACGCCTCGTGGAGGTTGGGCGGAAGGGCGACGAGAGGAAGAAGGCGTACGCGTTCATGGCTGCTCCTGCCCCGATGTTGTTCATTGGAGAAGAGGAGGGGGATGAGCCAGGTGAAACGTATAATGGCAAAGTAAATATCGCTGACTTCTGGACGTGCTTCAACAACGCCTGCTTGAGCGAACTAGGCTACTGGAAATGTTTTCACAATTTCAAAGTGGTGCCTGCTGACTGGGAGTCGTATGTCAAGGGGCTCGAAAGGGAGGTCGGATTGGACGCGCCGGAGGCGATACTAAAGAGAGCCCCGAGGGAATGTGAATTCTGTGCAATTACAGCGACTAAGAAGTGTGGCCACTGTAAGCTGGTCTACTACTGCGGCAGATGGTGTCAGGCGCAGGACTGGAAGACCCACAAGGTTTTCTGCAAGCTAACTCAGACGGATGGCTTCAAGTCGACATGGAAGGCGGTGCTGGATAATGAAGCGTCTGCTCCGGGACGAGGGTATGGTGGTCATGCGTCGACCATCGCGGTGATGAGGGCGGACTTGGCGTACCAGAGAATGCTTCGCTTCTTTCACGAATCACCGGTACCGGGGAAGACGGGACAGATGCCGAGGTACAATCGGGATCTGAGAATGAAGCCAACGGCGGAAGTGGTTGAGTGGATCGACGTGAGTTGGGAAGCTCTGATGCAAGCGTTGGACATGGCGATAAATGACAACGAGAAAATGATGTTGCGAGAAAGAGCGCGACAGTTCCCACCGCCGTACACTATTGCGACGGAAGAGAAGAAGACAGTGACTGCGACTCTACCTGTATCCGGTGGAGGAAGGGAGGACCAGACGGGTCCGCAAGCGGTTGTACGACGTGGGCAAGGGCAAGGACAAGCATCTACGTCGACGGAAAGGGTGGTAGGGACGTGGGACGAGATGAAGACTACCATAACAGTAGGAACGGGGGTGGAAAAAAGGCTGTCGGTCAATGAAGGCGAGGCTGGGGGCGAGGAGAACGAGGAAGAGAGAAAGCCGCCAAACACACCAGTTGATGAGGGGCCTACCAGTATGATGGCAGATGGAGGGGGAGAAGAGAACGACAGGAAGGCAATATACCTTGATAGTGGATCAACGAAGCACCTGGTGCCAGATGCCTCAATGTTAAGGGACAAGGAAGATGAAGAGCTGGGCCTCAGGGGCATCGATGGACCTACGAGGGCGACGACGATGGGCAAGATGATGTTTGTTGGTGTGTCGGGACAGGGAGTACCACAGGAGGTGACGATGGGTGAAACCTACTGCCTCGAGACGCTGGACAGGGTGCTCTTCTCGGCTGGCCAGCTACAGAAAAAGGGATACGCAATTGTGATGCAGGATGACGGTTTCTTCGTTACGAAGAAGAGAATTGACCTGCGCCCCAGTGAGAAAATATTGGTAGGGGACTTCTATGCTATCCCTCTGCATTTTGGACCACGTCGATGAATCCTGCGACGAAAGTGGACATGGGTGGCCTGCGCGACATATTCCATTTTGGTGATACGATGGCGCGACAGTTTGTGAAGATGAGTAACATAACTCTGAGTGGAAAGGGTTCGGTGGGGGTCCATGACTGTACATCGTGTCAGACAACCAAGATGAAGAAGCACGCCAACTACATGGGTGCGTCTCTAACGGTCTGCGAGAAAGCTGGAGAGGATTGGAGTGGAGATGGTACGGGAAGGATCATGTTCCCTATGTATGGGGAAACCCCGTATTGCAACTTGTTTGTGGATAATGTAACTGGGCTACTGAAGAACCACTGGTGCAAGACAAGGGACCAGAAGCCACCCCCCCCCTGGAGCACGTGAAGCAGCTGCAAGCTTGGCCTGAGACCCAGACGGGGAATCGGATAAAAAAGTTTCGTACGGACAAGGAGTGGGTGGCTACAGGGATAAAGGAACACTTGAAGCAAACTGGGGTTGAACGTCATCTGCCTGTGAGGAATGATCCCAACAAGGATGCCTATGCCGAGGCGGGGATTAAGGTGGTGTTTGGGCTGGCGACGACTTTGCTGGTTGCAAGGTCTGTACCGGTTTACTTTGTACCGCTGGCGGTCAACTATGCAGTGTTTCTACTCTATCTTCAGGGAAGGAAAGGGACAACTACGTCAAGGCATGAGGCTTTCTACGGGCGACCACCCCCGCACTACTCTATGCTGCACCCCTTTGGCTGCTTGTGCGTCATGTACAAGCAAGGAAAGAAGGGAGAGGAAAAGGGGGAGCCTGGGTATTCATGGGGGTCCATGTGGAGCAATCTGCTTATCTGGTGTGGAGTTTTTACGAAAGAAAGCTCAAACTGACTGCTGATATTATGGTGCGTGATCCAACGGTGCATGGTTGGCCAACTCTCTACCCAACGAGCAAAGTGGCGACTTCGTTTCAGCGCTTGTTTCACGACACTGGGGTTGCTCGGGAAAAAAGTGGCGAAGGTAGCGGTAATCCCGGAAGATTTTTCACGGATGATGAGTGGGCGGTTGTAAAAGGTCTAACGGAAGACGTCGTCGAAGTTGAAGAGTTGACGAGCAATGGTGTGCCAGTAACGGTGACGGGTCAGGGAGGCGTTGGCGGGGTTGGTGGGGACGCTGGGGTTGTCCAACTGATACAAGGGGACGAAGGGGTAGCGAAGGATGGAGGAGCAGCAGTGGTCAGGAGAGCAGAAGGAAAGGTGGGGGGCAGAGGAAGTGCTCCCAGTTCTTCAGTCCTTCGAGCAGAGAATAGGAGGAACAGGAATGGTGTCCCAGTGGCGTGGGATGGGGCAGCTGTGTCGGAGGCAAATATAGTTGCTCAACCAAGGAACAGGGAACGTACTAGGCCGGGCAACTTTAGGTCTGGGGCGTTTATGGTGAATGTTCCGGTTCCGTAATACTATCGCGAGGCGACTGCCTCCGGTAAGTTCAATGAGTCTAGGTTTGCGGACATTGATAAGCACTTGCGGCTGGGGGCAATAGTGGAACGTCACAAGTCGGAGAAGCCACCAGGTGAGCCTCTTGTGCCGACGACGTTTGTAGACTTCGAAAAGAGAGAAACGATGGACGGGCCAATGGTAGAGGCGAAGTCGCATATTGCTGGGATTGGCTTTCTGCAACCATCCTGGCAATATGACAAGGTCGATCTACCTACCTGCAGGGTGGAGCTGGTGTGGATGACGTGTGCGTTAGCCGTGCTGTCTATCTTTGTCCGGTAGGAATGTTCGAGGCAACTTGACTTTGCCTCGAACTTTTCTTTGGGGAAGTCTTGCAAAGCTTTGGCTTTCTTCACAAGCCATGCAAGGTAGCATTCTTAATCATTTGCGGAGGCCTGTTGCTGGAGTTTTTTCGTTTGCATTGCTTTCTTCTGTTTGCCTTTGCTTCTGCAACTTGCGAGGCAAACCGCCATTTTGCATCGAATGTTTGTTTAGCTTGCCCTGCTCCCTTATGGGATGCATCTGCCACTCTGTAAAGGTACCTACTGACTGTTTTGTGATTGCCTGACCCTAGCCTATATGTTTGTTTTTCTTTTTGTGCAGTGCAACTGCGCCTGACTGTAACCTTTGAGGCAATCTCTCTCTCTCTCTCTCTCTCTCTCTCTCTCTTGCACTTTTGCTTTTGCGTTGTTGCACTGCGCGGTTGATGACGGACCTGACGATTCGATCGTCCTAGCGGGGAGAGGGAAGGGTCACTTGCGTCCCCTCCCGGGACGTATTACCCATGCTAGCCCCGAGGTCTCAGTCTGATAGCCAGGAATGCTTTGCACTTTACTTTTCTGCACTGCCTCCTAATATATTACCCCTCCTATACCCCTCCTGTATCCCTGCAATCTCTAAGCTATGCATATCTGTATAGGCCAATGAAGAGAAAGCTTCTTGGAGGCGTGGCGGGGGCCATGTTTATCAAGGTTTTTGGTGGTAGCCTGCCCGTTTTACCTACTCCAGAGCCTACATTGCCGACCGCAGAAGGTAGAGACTCCTTCGAATCCTCTCTCTACCTTCAACGTGTACTTGGCTACTCATCAACTCCTGCACTTATTTCATCTAAGCTTGAACTTCCTCCCCCCCCTTAGCCCATTACTAACACTGCCTCTCCCCTTGGACAATCTTATCGTAAGCAGTTTGCATCTATATTCTCTCCTACGTCTTCTGCTTCATCTACCACTCCCCATGCCAAGCTTGAACTTCCTCCCCCCCCCCCCCCTCAGCCCATTACTAACACTGCCTCTCCCCTTGGACAATCTTATCGTAAGCAGTTTGCATCTATATTCTCTCCTACGTCTTCTGCTTCTTCTACCACTCCCCATGCCAAGGACCTTGATTTCCGCACCAGCACCCTACCTTTGTATATTACTCTCAATATACCTATTCCTCGCTGCAGCCGAACATCCCCTCTGTCTTATGCCAGTATTACACAAAAAAGAAAGAAAAAAAAGAAAAAAAGTAGCAAGCAGAGAGACGAGGCCGAAAAGCTTTCAAAGATATTGGGGATGTACGTGGGAGGAGCTGAAAGAAGAGATGAAAGCTCCTTGCTGTAAGACCTTGAAATGCAACAAATGGATAGAACCTTTTTGTGCAGTTAAATCCAGAACAGCTGAAGAGGTCAGATCTTGCGAGATGGGTAGCAAGCATGATGCAAAGCATGGAAACTGATAAAAATCGTAAAGTGGAGTATCGTTATAAAGGTGCTAGAGTATGTCGGACAATGTGGATGAGGGTCCATGGGGTAGGCGATAAGACTATGCGCAGAGCACTTAAGGGTTTGAACGAAGACAACACTTATTTTTCAGACTATGATAAAGGTGAGGCCCCTAATGAAGACCTTGTTTGGACTCTCTTACATAAAAAATTCATGGTTGAGCAGGAGGAAGAAACTATAGCTGATGGTTTTTTTTACATGCAAGATACCATGAATTTTCCGACCGTTTATCGTTACGTCATGAAGGAATGCGAGTTGGCAAAAAAGAACCTAGTCCTGACAGGTTCTGTATCTGTTGAGGGCCCGAGCGAAAGTTTGGTGAGGAAGGTGTGGCAAGCGGAGTTTGGGCGGGTGAAGCCTATTCGTAAAGGAGACTTTGCCAAATGTGAAATTTGCATGGAGCTTGCAAGTGCACATCAATCAGGGTATTCTATTCCTATCGCGTTTTCATGTTCGACTCCTAAAACAAATTTATTTATTTATTTATTTATTTATTTATTTCTTAGTTTCAAAACCCAAGACGATGCAAACCACTGGTGGGTATCAAATCGGCTGCACAATAAGATACATCGCGCTTGTCGGCGTGGCTGCATGCGACGGGCGGTGGAGGGGTAAGCCCAACTTAACTTCCTATCATGCCATGCTTTTTTTTTTTTTTTTTTTTTTTTTTTTTGTGCCTTTCTAACGCAGGGGCAAGGACAGACAGAGAGTGACGTCTATGACAATAGACATGACTAGGCCTTTTCATGTGCCCTGGTGTTCCCGCGGTTCTTCACTGATTTTCGGGGTCGGTACGTAGTCAGAATGCATGCAGGTGGCGCAATTATGTATGCACACAATCGTAACTTTATTAATTCTCTGCCATCTTCGAAACGTTTCACATAGCGCTAACTCCAACATTGATTTCTTGTATTGGTTATGCAGGTGGGAGTTGTACCATCCCAGAACCAAAGCTGCCAAAAAACTATACGTTGATTGGGATGGGGGAGTCGAGAACACATCTGAGACTACCATGATGTTTTGGTGTCACCTTATAAAAAAAACTGGAAATCTGACATTGAAACGTATAGGATGGTTACCAAGCACTCGCACTCAGTGCAGGATCATAAATTCTTTGTAATGAGGTACTTAGGGTACGATACCACCCTTATGACTACCAATTTTGCACAGGCATTGTTCAAACTCATGCTAGGGTTAAAAAACCGAGAGTCTTACTGCCTTTTGCTGTTAGCATCTGAACACGATTTGACCGGGTATTTTGCCGATTCAGCGAGCCCTTCCCTGAAGTACTTTCAGAGACCATTGGCTTGGCAATACCGTGAGGGCGATGAGGGAAGTAGGGGGCTGCCTCGAGTTAGAGTAAAGACTTGGGGCGATGCACAGAAACGCTGGCACGGTGTTTTTTCAATCAAGCAGATGGGGACGATATAATCGCATATATCAAAGAACCTGGTAGTTGGGTCTGATTTGTTCGCACATATCATTTGCTTGTATCGTATTGTATGATTATGATGTTACACTCGCTGCTTTTCATCATTTAATTGTTTGGTGCAGCGGCAGCCCGTCCAAAGAAGCTACCACCGGTGGATTGGAGGAAGTTCTGGAATTTTCTGAGCTCACGCGAATCATTTGGCGAGGGTGGGTTGCCAGGTCGACCTGGGCACTTTGCAATGGGACAAGGCGGGTTTCAAATGGGAAGCAAATTTCCGCGTGCTGGATGATTTACCGGAAGATCTGTGGGCCCTACCGGCCGACCGTCAGGCAGCGCAGGATGATGTCAACATGCTGTCCGATGCGGAAGAGAAATTGGTTCCTAGGACGGCTTTTTCGAACGATCAGCCTGAAGCTCACCCCCCTTGGTATGTCGCAAAAGCGCTAGACGAGGAAAAGATAAGGGAGCACGATTTTGGCGATGCCCAACGATTTCCCGCTCCGCGTTTGCGTGTTTCGCAAATCCTGGCCGAAAATCCGACAGCGGAGGGCTTAAAGAAAGCATCAGTACAGGAACTCAAGTCTTGGTTGGCCAAGAGGGGCCAGCGGCGCAGCGGCACAAAGCCAATCTTGATTGATCGTGTACTATCGTGTGCTGATGATTCTGCAGAACAGGAAAGGCCGGCACAACGAGAGCCAGCGAGACCAGCAGCAAGGAGGCGAAAGAGGAGGAGAGTTGAGCGTGCAGCCGAAGAGAAATCCCTACAGTTTTCTTCGAATAGCGACTCATCGGATGACGAGTTTATAATTCCGCCTGGGGAAGCAGTCCGCAATCGCCCTCATTCTGCTGCGCGCGCACGTGTCAGGCACAGGTTTGCTCGTGTCTACGGCCTTAGCGACGACAAGAGAAAAGAGAGAGCTCAATCAAGGGCTCAGGGAGTCCGTTCAGATATGTCAGATTCATCATCTGAAGAGCATGAGCCGATGGCAATCA
The DNA here is from genome assembly GCA_019918135.1 of Paulinella micropora. Taxonomy (NCBI): domain Eukaryota; phylum Cercozoa; class Imbricatea; order Euglyphida; family Paulinellidae; genus Paulinella; species Paulinella micropora. The sequence goes on from WBZZ01003325.1 coordinate 10,405, forward strand.
GTGCAGATGATGAGTGACTGTAAATCACTGCTCGTTGTGTTTCTAGCGATTCATATTGTTCAATCCTCAGTTAAATTTGACTTGGTCACTTTTGATTAAAACAGTGCTTCCGTGACATGATATTAATATATATATATACTGTTAATACTAAGTTGATACTTATATTTAATATTAAATATTAATTAGTTTTATGATTAGTTACAACTGTTCTCCATTTATTTCCATCGTTTCCAAGCTTATATTGATTTTTTCAGTCTTAGTAAAACTTTGAATTTGCCGGAAGATAAACTAGTGACAATTAATTTATACATACTAGTTGACAAACTTATTTCTGGTGTGAGATTTTAATATATTTAGCTTTTCCGTAATTAAATTAATTGAAATCACACTGAAGCTGTGTGTTGTATGAATTTTCTTGTTACGAAAACATAGTTTTAACATTGTCACTTTTAGCGAGAAGTAATTCATGCTACTTTTGCCTCTTTAGTGATCCTAGCCACTTGAAAACACATGTAAAATCATTTGTTACTAATTAAACATGTTTATTTACATAAATAATGAAAATATACACATGAAACAAGTATTATTTTGCCTCTACTTTGCCTCAAGTTTGCCTAGGCAAAATGAGGCAAAAGGGACTAGTCCGTTTGAAAATCTTCTATGTTCTTTACTCTCTCTCTCTCTCTCTCTCTCTCTCTCTCTCTCTCTTCAACTACGTGTGCTACCACTGACTCTATTGCACAGACTACATAGAGGCTACCTCAGCTACCACTTGTGATAGCCTTCCACCTACTATCAGCCCTATCTGCAAAGTCAGTTCTTCAACCTACCTAGGTTTGTAGTTGTTTTTGTACAACTACCTAAACAATTACTTTTCGCTCCTCCCCTAGTGTCCAATGCACGGTTCTTCAGAGCACACAACCTCACCACACCTCTCTCTCACTCCTCACACAGTCACAGCAATGATACAAGGAGTAGATGCGAGGATGCAGCACGAGTTCAACAATAGCTTTGCAATGTAAGCTGTTGTGTCCGTGGCTTCTGGTGCTCAAACCAGAAAGGCACGACGTCCAACACAACTGGCTTACGGTCTTGCACACTAGCATTGCACACTTGTTGTGTCCGGCTCCTGGTGCTCAATCCAGGACGGGACCACGTCCAACACAACTTGCTGCTGTCTTGTTCACTGGCCTTGTACACTGTTGTGTCCGTGGCTCCTGGTGCTCGATCCAGGACGGGACCACGTCCAACACAACTTGCCACGTCACAGAACAAATGAACAACACCTTTAGGAGGTCCACCCCCTCTCGCACTACGACCTGTACGATTCGGTGTAACCCTCTGTCTCTCTGTCCTGTCCCACTGGTCACCCACCTTGCCATTGCACTGCACACAAGCAGAGCAGGGCGTGGGTAGTGTCTACAGTGATCAGCTGTAGCCACACAATCGAAAATGCGCACTTTCCTGTAACGGGGTCACTTAAGGTGGACCTCACACCCCTTGACCGAAGGTTCTCCTCTGCGATCCGTTGCACAGACACGCTGCAAGGCTCGATAACCCGTTGGAAGAAAACCCTCGCGACTTCTCCAAACGGCAAACGGCACTCGGGGCGTCCCCCTCCTACCGGTCAACGATTTCCCACGCAGAAGAATTTAACAATAATGAAACAATTCCCGCCAGTCTAACTGACGACGTCACACAAAAGATGTACCTCTGGAAAATGACCCACGAAACGGCCTGATATTGGTAATAATGGTAATGGTAAAAAGCTGGTGCCACCAGTACAAGAAAAGGTACTCTAAAATGACTGTATTAATAGCTAATAATACTACTTATCGTAATGACTATTGCCAACGTACAAAATAGCAATACGGACATGGCTGAGGAGGAAGGGTCTAATTAATTGTCCAATGCTGAACATTACCTACTTCTTTTCTACGAGCTATCGTTGGGGGCATTACAGTAAATAAACGAAGTGACCGCTCTGCTATTTACTGGTATTGTATTTCACCTGCTCTCAGGAGTCAGGGCTCGGACTTAATGCAGTCATAGAAACTTTTAATCATGATCAGAGTTCGTTGTGTATTTATCCCTTGTGGTTGTATCCAAACTCACATAAGTTTGCTGCTTGGCTCTGATAGTCTTCTACATTTTCCCACCATACTGGTTTCCTCTCTTTTTGCAAGAGGGAAGGTTAGATTATTACATATCAGAGTGCTTGGAATTCATTAGATATAGACCGTGCCCCGGCTTGTCGCATCAAGTTAAATAATATCTTTTGATTTTGACAGACAAGTAGAAAAAGTCGGTAGTATTATAATACAACCAAACACAGTCCTCAAAAGATGAGAATGATGCCTCGTTGTATTAGCTCAGTGAAGCAGAAAAAGAAAACTGCAACATACAAGGAATAAAATGGTATTAGGTCCAATCCTGACAAACGATACTGGAAAAGGGCTACTTTTTACCCGCTATCCGTGGGGTGATGCCTACACATTTTCCACTGTGACCATCCTTGATCCTTATTTATAATTGTCGATATTCAAGTTAACACACAAACTCTATGAATTTTTTTCTTTTTTATAAAAAAGTTCTATCTTATAAAAAAGTTCTATCTTATAAAAAAGTTCTATCTTATAAAAAAGTTAAACTTTTTTTATACACATAACTTTTTTTATATCTTTAACTTTTTTTATACGTTGAACTTTTTTATATTAATACTTTCAACTTTTTTTATACGCATAACTTTTTTTTATACATTTAACTTTTATATATATATATACGTTAAGTTTTTTACTCCGGTATATATTAACAATGATAGAAATCAATTTATACAGATCCGGTACAAGTTTGATAAGTCAGTAAACTTGAAAGTTTGCCTTCCATACAATATTAATATACATCGACTTGGATTTACATCATCTATTATTAAAATCAAGTCACTGGGGAATACACATCCTGTACTGACGAGCTACAAACTCTAAGCAAGTTCCACGCGCAAATCCCTTCAAAATCTCCTCCCGAAAGGTGCCAAAACCTCTGTGCGCATATAGCGCTTCACATTCTGAAAAACTAACTCAGGGGGCATTATTTCTGGAAAATAGGCAGGCACACGTACATATGTCACTTCCACAACAGCAAACAACATATCGTGCAAATCAGCTACATCTGCTGCCCCGTGAATTTTCGCATTATCCGCCACGAGAATATCACCCTCCCGCAAATAGCCATTGTGACATGCATCAACAAGCGACTCAAAATAATCTATTGTATCATTTGAACCATCCCTGATAGCTAACATACCCCCCCTCTCGGATGTGTTAGGGTAGTCATGTATGTAACGCTAAAGGACGTCCTAGCTGCCTCTGACATGTGCCTAGACCTAGTCACTCTCTCCCCCCGCGGGGCCCGGCAATACAGCAACGACTACAATCTGTAAAACAAACATCCATGCGACCTCTGTGTAAACAGATGGACATACAAATTACCCCAATTTTCGAAATGGGACTCATCCAAGTACGTCAATCGAGACGGATCCTGTCGCCGCACCCAAAACACAAAGTCCATGGCATAGAGTAAATTATGCAGAGTGTACTTATCGGGATTAGTGACAGACGCCTTTTTGAGTGTCCAGCCAAAAACATTAACTCTGATCAGTGCTACTCTCTGTGCCCCGGCTCCACGAACACCCGGCTCCAACTATTGGCATGGACCCCCCCCCCCCACACACACACACACAAAGGGGGTGAAAGAGAAAGAAAGAGAAGAGAAAATAACAATAATAATAACAATAATAATAATAATAATAATAATAATAATAATAATAATAATAATAATAATAATAATAATAATAATAATATTATTATTATTATTATTATTATTAATATTATTATTATTATTATTGGACACCGTGATAGCCCAGTGGTCAAGTTCTACCATCTGGGCCCTGTCACCAGTTCGATTCCCGTCGGTGCCACCAGTATTTTCATTGAACATACCGGTCCGTCTGGAAGTGTTGGGTGTCATTAGAGCCTATCGTCAATTCTTTGTACTCCCCTCACGGGTAAGATGATGGAGACGCATGTGCAGATTTGCATCCGCCATTGACAGAGAAGCACTATTATCATTATTATTATTGTTATTATTATTATTATTATTGGGCCCTGTCGCCAGTTCGATTCCCGTCGGTGCCACCAGTATTTTCATTGAACATACCGATCCGTCTGGACCAGTATTTTCATTGAACATACCGGCCCGTCTGGAAGTGTTGGAACTGCCCTTGCGGGGGCGTCATTAGAGCTTATCGTCAATTCTTCGTACTCCCCTCACGGGTGAGACGATGGAGGCGCATGTGCAGAAATGCATCAGCCATTGACAGAGAAGCACTATTATTATTATTATTATTATTATTATTATTATTATTATTATTATTATTACTATTATTGTTTTTATTATTGTTTTTATTATCTAGTGTTACCCTCTCAAAATCCATCAACCTCTCCCAGTCCGGCGTAATAATGGATTTAGAGAGGATAACCAGAAGTGGCAGTTTATCAAAGCAAAAAAAACCAATTACCCACGTCCAGCCTTGTTGGCGCAAGAAGTCAACGACTTGATCGTCCGTGAGCGCTGGTTCTGTTGGAAGCCATATGTAAACAAACAGTGCAAGACAAAAATACCTGTACGCCACATCTAGAAAACTGCCCACTGCAATGCCAGTTCGTCTGGCTACTCCAGGGTGCTGTAACGGCGCCCACCATGGCGATCTCGTCATAGAAAAAAATCCGTTAGAGTGCAAAACGAGAGAGAAACACACACATACGCATAGATTGAGAGAGAGAGAGAGAGAGAGAGAGAGAGATGGATACCTGGATGGAATGTGTGGTCACGCGCCTTCTGGTCCCAGTAGCGGGCCTTGGTTGTCGACACACCCTGCCACAAAGTGGCACGGCAAAGAGTAGTCGAAAAAGGGGCAAATGCGGATGCCCTACCATCAAACGTGCCGCAGCACGTACTCCCATGTCCTGGACGGCATTGGCCAGGATGAATTTGGACCTGGTGCTGTCAACCTCACTGGCGACAGCCCAGGCTGCAAACTCCTGATTTCGTTATCCAAAGACACAGGCTCCAACGCCATATCAACGACCTTCCCCCACTCCAAAAAGGGCTAGATTTGATTTTTCACCACCTGCAAACCCGAGAAAAGGTAGCACGAGCTATCAGGCCAAAATTTTTAAAAAACAGGAAGCACGAGCTATCAGGCCAAAAACTGTCCAGAAAAAGGTTGTGAACGGTGCCACCTGGGTCGTCGAAGTTTTTTTTTTTTGGAAGGTGGCGGTTGGAGAGGGGATGATGGGAGGGAGTTCTCGTGTGGGATCAGGTTTTGAAGGGTGGCGGTTGTAGATCGTCAGCCACTTGAGAGCACCGACATGGGAGGGGCCGACCGTCCACCTGCTGAGTCTGGCTCGCTCATCGAGCGGGGCAGAGCCTGCGACAGCAAGAGGCACTGGAAACAAAAACAAGAAGACATAGGACGCGCTGGTAAATAATAAGGTGCCGGTCGTACTTTTTTGCGACCTTTCATTTTTTTTGCGAAACTGTTCAGATATCATTGAATCCATTAATTATTGCTTTTAAAACGTTTGGATGTAAAGAAAACATATTAATAAAGACTTTTAATTACAAAACTCCTTGCTGTAGTTAGCCGGTCGGCGCCTTGTATGTACGCTAAATCTCAGCTATGTCAGCTAAACCCCAGCATGACCTATTAAGTTGTAATTGTCTTGCCAGATCGTTTTTTACCAATCTTTCTACTGAAATTCAATATACTTAGACTAATTTAATACTCTTAATGTGTACTTACTTACGACTTAGCACCGGGGGGGGGGGACGCGGGGGGGGGGGGGGAGCGAGGAAGGGAGGAGAGCGTGTACGCTTGCTTCGACCGCCACCTTGCGGGTCAAACAAACGGCGACAGAAGCAGACGAATTTAAACGGAATCATCCTGATACAAGTCTTCATAATCGCTCTCTTCGTCTGCTTCGTCGCTATCACTAGATGCAGCACGCTCGCACAACTCGCATCCTTCAACAAAACACGAATGCTTTCGGTTCTCAAACCCGCACGTGTTGCATCTCCAGGGCTCCACAGCTTCCACGTCCTCGCTATCACCTTCTCCGTCTTCGTCTTGCCCTGAATAGTCAACGCGTTTGCCTCTGGTCTTCCTCACTGTCCCTGGCAGCGTCCAAACAAACAAAAAAAAGTAAGCAAACGGTAAGCCCTGCCACACCAGACGTGTACCTTTCGACGAGCCTTTGCGTTTCTTAGCAGCTGGGGGGCTTGCAGCCTCAGCTTTCCCACTTTTCCTCTTGCCCCGCTTGCCAGACTTAGAGCGCTTCGCCTTTGCCTGGGGCTTGTCGGAACCTTGCGAGATGTCGCTGTTCAGACGCTCCCGCAGTTCCGCCACCTTGCCCTCCGTGGGCAAACCTAACTTCTGCAGCAAAGCAATACATTGAGCCTTTGTCATGCGTGAAAAATGCCCCCCCCCCCCTGGCCCGTCTTGCCTTGCTTTTTCTTTTGGCTCTTCTGCCTGGCCAGCCTATTGAAGTAGCGAATCTTCTCCTCGCGCCCCATGTTTGCAGTAGCCTCGGTCTGTTCCAGGACGAAGCCGGAGCTGATGCCAGTCGCCCCGCCTCTCCCAACTGGGCATTTCTCCCCTTGCTTATGCGCGGCCTTAGGCGCCATAGTGCAAAACTAACACCGGAGGCCCGCCTCCTTATCGCTCCTCAAGTCAAGTACCACACGATCCTCATCTTGGCCGCCGCTGCATAAAGCGCCGTACACTACGCCCGGAACACTAAAATGCTCGCCCGCAGCTGTTTGCAGGGAATATTTGAAAGAACGAAGCTCCCGAAACTGCCAGCTAGTTAGTAATCGGGGAGACAGTGGATTCTGGGTGATCCACTCTTGGATGACGTCCCTCTCGTGCCCGTAGAGGCGAACGTTTGCAAAGCCAGCATTAGACGCAGATTCTAACCAATCCTCGACAAGCGAAAAGCCTATCCCTTGCTCAATCTGGTCTTTTGAAACGACCTTCGACAGATTGCGCTTTGCTCCGTCGCAGGGATTCCATGCGTGGTTCGCACATAGAACGTGCGCCTCCACGTCCACACCATAAAGCGCGTGGTAGCATGATTCGGAGTAAATAAACTCTTTGCTCGTAAAATCACCACCGCCATCGCCAGTCCGCGCGCCTGGCCCCAGCAAAGACGAAAGCTCGCCGCTGCCCCCATCCTGGGTACTCCGAAAATGATAAGCCCAGCAATATCGGGTGGTGTCCGCGGTGTGTTCAGTAGTCATTAAGTTATGAATATATTCGTACTTGAGCTGGCCGTGCGCGTCACGAGTGACGAGGGTGAACAGAAGGTCGTTTACTTTCGTCATTTTCCGAGTACCATGATATGTAATCCTGATATATCACCCACTGGCCCGACTCGGGTTGCAGAGCTTCAATTCGCGCCTGAACGTAACTATAACATTTAAGGCACACACAAAGAAAACATATGATACCTACAAAAAAGCATAACCAACACCTCCTGGAAAGGAGAAACAAGCAATCTGGAAAAAGAAATAACAAAGCTTAAAAAGCATTACCGGGCCATGATCCCCCCCCCCCACCCCGGCGCATATGCGCACCCCTGTTGGAATAAGTCATAGCTTGTGGGAACGAGGAGGAGTTGGGAGCTTATATTTGCAGGGGAGCTAGCCCCAGGCATGATGTTGATGCTGATATAATTGTTTTGGAATGCACGCAAATATTTATCTTATGGGAGCGTCACAAACATACACACCAGCCCCCCCCCCCCCGCATATGCGCACCCCTGTCAGAATTAGTCATGGTTTGTGGGAACGAGAAGGAGTTGGAAGCTCCTGTTTGCAGGGGAGCTAGCCCCAGGCATGATGTTGATGCTGATATAATTGTTTTGGAATGCACGCAAATATTTATCTTAGGGGAGTGTCACAAACATACATCCCCGCCCCCCCCCCCTCCGGCATATGCGCACCCCTGTCGGAATAAGTCATGGTTTGTGGGAACGAGAAGGAGTTAGGAGCTCCCATTTGCAGGGGAGCCAGCCCCAGGCTCAATGAGGCCTCATGTTGATGCTGATATAATTGTTTTGGAATGCACACAAATATTTATCTTAGGGGAGTTGCCACACACCCACCCCTCCCCCCCCCCCCTGCATATGCGCACCCAAGTCGGAATACGTCATGGTTTGTGAAAACGAGAAGGAGTTGGGAGCTCCTATTTGCAGGCCCGGGGGAGCTAGCCCTAGCATGATGTTGATGCTGATATAATTGTTTTGGAATGCACGCAAATATTTATCTTAGGGGAGTTGCCACACACACGCACCCCCCCCCCCCCCTCCGCATATGCGCACACAAGTCGGAATAAGTCATGGTTTGTGGGAACGAGAAGGAGTTGGGAGCTCCTGTTTGCAGTGAGCTAGCCCCAGGCATGATGTTGATGCTGATATAATTGTTTTGGAATGCACGCAAATATTTATTTTAGTGGAGTTGCCACACACCCCCCCCCCCCCCCGCATATGCGCACCCCAGTCGGAATAAGTTATGGTTTGTGGGAACGAGAAGGAGTTGGGAGCTCCTATTTGCAGGATCCGGTTCAAAATAAGAGGGGCCGCTCCAAGGTCCGGTCGTACGGAAAATTAATTTTTGCACAAATTATTAAAATTGCACAATTATCGCTAAAAACTCATTATTATTAATAAAAACATTAATTTATTGCAAAAAAGTGAAGAAAAAAATTGAAAGCTGATTGCATATTACTTAAGACGACTATGCAAGATTGCTGGCGAAACAGCACTATCAGCAAACTCATTGAGAGCCATGCATTATGAGCATGTTTGTGCAAGTCCAAACGTCGGAAATCAATCAAAAACTCGTAAATGTATTTGTTTGATCCATTTCCGCAAATTTCCCTTCGCTGGTGGCACTTGCCAGCCACTGCACAGCGCTCTACAGCAGTGCATTGAGCGCTGGATCACGAGAACAGCCGATCAATACTATTACTAGCACCTAGTCATAAGCAAACGATTGCCATGCTGCAAACTGAGCAAAACAACTACTAATCACGAAAAAAAAATTCCTGATATTCCCAGCTGCTGGTGGCACTTGCCAGCCACCGACCGACTGCAATCAGGGTACCGCCGCGCACCCTGCGCCAACCCACCTCACCAACACAATGTACACGTTTCAAGCAAATTTTCACACGATAAATGCATGGAACATTGCAAGCAATTACCTAACGCATGCTTTAATCATCTTCCTTCACCTCCGAGGTCTCCGAGAGCCCCGCCCCACATAGCTCGCATCCTTCGAAGTTCACGCTGCCGGGGAGCGGGCCATAGTTCGGAGAGCGTTCTGCTGAAACCACTTCCCAAATTTGTACTGCTTGCCCAATTGCTCGATCCCACTGCTTCTCCGACTATTTGATGAAAAATGAGTGGATGGGCAGTGGTTCTGAATCACTCGTGAAAGGAATCCAATTTTCCAAACCAACAGGCAACATTCGAGCCTGACGTAGCTCCCAAATTCTCCTTAACAATAGATGCAGTGATGTGTCTTTCCAAAGGAGAGATCTTCTCACGCTCAACAACGTCCATCATTGGCTGCGTGAAAATGTCCTTCTTGTTTGGTTTTATGCATGCTGCCGGCGCCGTAGCCTCGTCTGCGGCGCGACCGCTTTCCTAGCATACCTATCGCTGACGGAAGGGAATGAAACTGCTTGGCAGTCATTGGCACACGAAGCTTCACAATTATAGCTTGTTTGTGAGTTGCCCTTTTGATCATAGCTTCAACAATGGCTTTCGCAGCCGTAGCAGCGGCTGCTTGAGCTTGCTTCGCTGGAAGATTGTTGCAGTCTTGGGGAACCTCTTTTGTCCTGGTTTCGACATCAGCAGCTGTTCAAGCTGTTCGTCTGTCACTTCCTTTGACAAAGATGAGCTAGACTGCAAAATTTCCTTGTACTTCCTGCTTTTTTGAAGTCTCTTCGCGTGTTCTGGATCCACTGTACTGAGATCGAGGCGCTGTCGAGAATACTGCCCTGTTTGCGAACTAGATTCACTACGCACGCTGCCCTCTGAGGATGAGGCGACGCTACTCGATGAAAGAAAGCCATGGAGATATGCATGTGTCTTCTGTGAGAACTTTCGCGCACTGGAGATGTCCCCTGCTTCAAGATTCGAAAATTCGAATTCGCTCTGGTGATAGCTTGCCTGCGATTTCTGTCTGCTGCTGAGAGCAACACAGACTTACTTACTTCTGGAAGACTTGCTACGCTGTTCAGAAACTACATGGTACAAGTCTGGTCCAACAGAAACAAGCAGTGACGACACACAGGGAGCAGACATATACCAGGCGATGTTGCAGCAATCCAAAATTTTAACTAGCAAAACTGAAAAATCACTCTGAATCACATGCCGAACGCGTATTAAAATTATGGAGGAGTAATGAAATAATACGTGTAGACCTGCTTGGGCGTGTGAATGCTAGCGCGTTGGACAAAAACAAAGCAGAAGCGTTCGTTTTAAAAGAAAATAACCTTGCCGTGCCATGCAGGGAATATCGGCATTAGGCTAGTTTTTTGGCATCCAGTGGACTGCAAACAAACAAGCAAGCAAGCAAGCAAGCAAACAAGCAAACAAGCAAGCAAGCAAGAAAGCAAACAATACAGTCAACACACACATATATATAAATATGTAAGTAAGTAAATAAATCAATCAATAAATAATTAAGTAAGTAAATAAAAGAAATGAATGACTAATAATTACCTGCATACAGTGCATACATACGTATGTGACATTGCGTGTGCTATGCTTTTGCTTGCCACCAAACAAGACAAACTGAAATACAATACAGTCAACACACACAATATCAAATACAACACACTCACTCACAACGCACATACAACACAGCACGCACAAATACAGGCATAGTCAGCACACGCAAACATACAATTGCCAGGAAAACTTGCTTGCTTGCATGCTTGCTTGCTTGTTTTGCTTGCTTGCTTGCTTGTTCGCTTGTTCGCTTGCTTGCTTGTTCGCTTGCTTGCTCGCTTGCTTGCTTGTTTCTTTGTTTGTTTGCTTGCTTGCTTGCTTGTTTGTTTGTTTGTTTTTTTTGCTTGCTTGCTTGCTTGTTTGCTTGCTTGCTTGCTTGCTTGCTTGTTGCTTGCTTGTTTGTTTGCTTGTTTGTTCGCTTGTTCGCTTGCTTGCTTGCTTGTTTGTTTGCTTGTTTGCTTGCTTGCTTGCTTGCTTGCTTTGTTTGTTTGTTTGCTTGTTTGTTTGCTTGCTTGTTTGCTTGTTTGCTTGTTTGCTTGTTTGCTTGCTTGTTTGCTTGCTTGTTTGCTTGCTTGTTTGCTTGCTTGTTTGCTTGCTTGCTGCTTGCTTGCTTGCTTGCTTGCTTGTTGCTTGCTTGCTTGCTTTTTTGCTTGTTTGCTTGTTTGCTTGTTTGCTTGTTTGCTTGCTTGTTTGCTTGCTTGCTTGTTTGCTTGCTTGCTTGCTTGTTTGCTTGCTTGTTTGCTTGCTTGCTTGTTTGATTGCTTGCTTGCTTGCTTGCTTGTTTGCTTGTTTGCTTGCTTGCTTGCTTGCTTAGAAACAAGTAAGCAAACAAACAAGCAAGCAGGCAAACAAGCATGCAAACAAGCAAACAAGCAAACAAGCAAGCACAACCAGCTCTGATGCTTGCATGCTTGCTTGCTTGTTTGTTTGCTTGTTTGTTTGTTTGCTTACCTTGCTTGCTTCCTTGCTTGCTTGTTTGCTTCCTTGCTTGCTTGCTTGCTTGCTTGTTTGCTTGTTTGGTTGTTTGCTTGTTTGCTTGCTTGTTTGTTTGCTTGTTTGCTTGTTAATCAGAGCTGGTTGTGCTTGCTTGCTTGCTTGTTTGCTTGTTTGCATGCTTGTTTGCTTGCTTGCTCGTTTGCTTGCTTGCTTGTTTCTAAGCAAGCAAGCAAGAGCAAGCAAGCAAACAAGCAAACAAGCAAACAAGCAAACAAGCAAACAAGCAAACAAGCAAGCAAGCAAGCAAACAAGCAAACAAGCAAGCAAGCAGCAAGCCAGCAAGCAAACAAGCAAGCAAACAAGCAAGCAAACAAGCAAGCAAACAAGCAAGCAAACAAGCAAGCAAACAAGCAAACAAGCAAACAAGCAAGCAAGCAAAACAAACAAACAAACAAGCAAGCAAGCAAACAAACAAGCAAACAAACAAGCAAGCAAGCAAGCGAACAAGCGAACAAACAAGCAAGCAAACAAGCAAGCAAGCAAGCAAACAAAAAAACAAACAAAAAAACAAGCAAACAAGCAAGCAAACAAACAAGCAAACAAACAAGCAAACAAACAAGCAAACAAACAAGCAAACAAACAAGCAAACAAACAAGCAAACAAACAAGCGAGCAAGCCAGCAAGTGAGCAAGCAAGCCGATCAGCAAGCAAGCAAGCAAACAAGCAAACAAGCAAACAAGCAAGCTAAGCAAGCAAGCTAAGCCAGCAAGCAAACAAGCAAGCAAGCAAGTTTGCTTGCTTGCTTGCATTGCTTGCTTGCTTGTTTGCTTGCTTGCTTGCTTGTTTTTAAGCAAGCAAGCAAGCAAGCAAACAAGCAAGCAAACAAGCAAACAAGAAAACAAGCAAACAAGCAAGCAAGCTAAGCAAGCAATCCAAGCAAGCTTGCTTGCTTGCTTGCTTGCTTGTTTGTTTGCTTGTTTGTTTGCTTGCTTGCTTGCTTGCTTAAAAACAAGCAAGCAAGCTAAGCAAGCAAGCAAGCTAAGCAAGCAAGCTAAGCAAGCAAGCAAACAAGCAAGCAAGCAAGCAAACTTGCTTGCTTGCTTGTTTGCTTGCTTGCTTGCTTGCTTGCTTGTTCGCTTGTTCGCTTGTTTGCTTGCTTGTTTGCTTGTTTGCTTGTTTGCTTGTTTGCTTGGATTGCTTGTTTGCTTGGATTGCTTGCTTAGCTTGCTTAGCTTGTTTGTTTGTTTGCTTGTTTGCTTGCTTGCTTGCTTGCTTGTTTGTTTGCTTGTTTGCTTGCTTGCTTGCTTGCTTGCTTGCTTGTTTGCTTGCTTGCTTGCTTGCTTAAAAACAAGCAAACAAGCAAACAAGCATGCAAGCAAAGCAAGCAAGTTTGTTTGCTTGCTTGCTTAGCTTGCTTGCTTAGCTTGCTGGTTTGCTTGTTGCTGGTTTGCTTGCTTGCTTGCTGATCGGCTTGCTTGCTCACTCGCTGGCTTGCTTGCTCGCTTGCTCGCTTGCTCGCTTGTTTGTTTGTTTGCTCTCTTGCTCGCTTGCTCGCTCGCTTGCTCGCCTGCTCGCTCGCTTGCTCGCTTGCTCGCTCGCTTGCTTGCTGGCTTGCTCGTTGCTTGCTTGCTTGCTTGTCGCGCTCGCTCGCTTGCTTGCTTGCTCGCTCGCTTGCTCGCTCGCTTGCTTTTTCGCTGACTTACTTGCTTGCTCGCTCGCTTGCTTGCTTACTAAGTCTTACTTGCTCGCTTACTTGCTTTCTCTATGGTTTGCTCGCTTGCTTGCTTGCTCGCTTTGCTTGCCTGCTCTGCTTGCTTGCATTTATTGCCTGCTCTGCTTGCATGCTCTGCTTGCTTGCTTGCTCTGCTTGCTTGCTCTAGTTGCTTGCTCTGGTCGGTTGAACTATAGGTTGCTCTGGTCGGTTGACGTTGCTCTGCTCGGTTGCTCTGCTCGGTTGCTCTGCTCGGTTGCTCCGCTCGGTTGCTCTGCTCGGTTGCTTGCTTGCCCGCTCTGCTCATCTGCTCTGCTCGCCCGCTCTGCTCGCCCGCTTGCTTGCTTGCTTGCTGGCTCGCTTGGTATGTAGGTAGGTTGGTAGGTTGGTAGGTTGGTAGGTAGGTAGGATGGTAGGTTGGTAGGTGCCGCCAGAGGCGGAATACATTAGATAACTTGGTTTTCTTTTGTTTTCTTCGCCTTTCGCTTGTGCTTTGCTGTTTATGCAGTGTTGGAAAGTCTCTGGTCGCAGATTTGCCTTGGTCTTTGCGCTTGCTAGCGTGGGAGCGGGACAGCTGCACCTGGCGGTCATCGGTGGCTCCAAGTGCCACCGGAGACTTCAAATATTAGGAAAGCAATAATAATATGTAATTATCTAAGCTTTTTCATCAATTAAAATGATAATTATAGCATTTGGACAGATAAATAAACACTGCTTTGACTTTGGTGCATTAGGTTAGCGATAGCGCGGCGGGTATCGGCTGCTGTATTGCTATGTCTCAAGACTCTGTTTTGCTTAACAAAAATGCTAATTTTTTTATTGAAAAACTAATAAAAGCTCATTATTTATGCTTAATTTGACTCTCTGTAGCATTAATAACAGTCTGGCAATAAGTGAGCAATCTTAGCTAACCGTACGATTGTACGACTGGGCGGCCCCTCTTATCTTGAACAGGATCAGGGGAGCTAGCCCCAGGCATGATGTTGATGCTGATATAATTGTTTTGGAATGCACGCAAATATATATTGTAATGCCTCCAACGATAGCTCGTAAAAAGTCGGTAATACAACCAAACACAGTCCTCAAGAATGAGAATGATGTCTCGTTGTATTAGCTCAGTGAAGCCAAAAAGGAAAACTGCAACAGACCAGGAATAAAATGGCATCAGGTCCAATCCGGACAAATAATACTGAAAAACAAGCTGGTGCAACTGTAACCAGGAAAAGGTATTTTTTACCGGCTATCCGGGGGGTGATGCCTACAGTACCCCCTCCAGATTTTATGACGGAAATATTGCTGTTGACATTCAAGACAACAAAAAAAATTGATTTTTCTGTTTTGGTTGGAATTTCAGTTTTGGTTGGAATTTTGATTTTGGGTGAAAATTTGAATTTTTCAAATTAACTGCTATATTCGTCCGCAAAATATCGTAAATTTCCGCGAAATGTTACCGTTAAATTTGAAAATTTGAATTTTTGTCACAAAAATGAAAAACTGTCACAAAAATGAAAATCTGACACAAAAACTCAAAACTAATTTTTTGTGTTGTCTTGAATGTCAACAGCAATAGCATTTTCGTCATACACCTTCTGATTTCTTTCTGCAAATAGTATGCGCTATGGAGTCATGCCACAGCGCATCGACCCACGGATAGACGCTAAAAGACGATAAATATATCCTCATACGGCACGTCAAAGCGGATTCTCTAGCCTTTCTTGTAAATTTTGAACTCCTTCCCCTCAAATTTTTTTTTTCGGCAGTATGTCAAGAACAAACGTACTATTAATAAAAAAATACAAGCAACGTGGTGCTGTAGTACGATTCCCCCTTTGATCTCCTTCTTCTTCTTATCATTATCATTATTATTATTATTGTTCACAGGGAGATCGTAAGTACATTGTCTTTTTTAATGACATACCCTTGTATAAGGCGGATATCCTATGATATAGTATTAGGGGGCCAGTCCTAATAGCTATATCCGAAGTCGAGGTGTATGTACCCGACCCTGCGATATACCGACACAAGTAGAGATTGACCGTGCTCAGGTACGACAGTATATAATCTATCGTAAAAAATAATTTCATGAAAGTTTCAGAGAACATTTCATTTTCGAGAACATCATCCCAGGACTTGGAAAGGGTCATACCCGGGAACACCATCGCTCAATACACTAGCGATCCCCGTATACGGTGTAGTATCATCGTCGATCGACCTTTCGCACTCGTATGTTGCGATCAAATGCCAAGTTATATCACTGAGTCTTTTTAATATTCATATTGATAACTGATGATGCATGATCAAATCATGATACGCCGTGGGCAATCAATCAGTTTATTTGAGACGCATAAAGAAAAATAGTTTCTTTGTCACTGCCTTCGTCGTCTGGCGCGGATTTCTTTGCCTGGTGGAGGACCACCAACAAAAGTCAGATCGAACTTTGACTGTTCGAGAATGTCCCAGATCTTATTAGGGATTCCGCCCAACGATAATTCAAAAGGGACATCAAGCACTCCTCTTGGCAGTGTCTGAATGGTCCACGCAGTGTAATCCTTGTCTCTGGGAGTAATTGTATCATCCCATGTCTCGAGACTTTTTGCGTCTTTATATACTGGCAGATAATGTCTTGCCTTTGGAACCTCAACCGGGTCCATACTTCTCCAGAACTGGAGTATCGGTTGTACTATCTTTGCGGCTGATGATATTTTGAGTGTCCGTGTGGCACGCATCTGTCGTGGGACCGCCACGACCCGCATCAAGTATAAGTCTGAGAGAGTGTCATCAGCGACATGTTGTTCCGCTGGTCTCATCAGATAGAAAACATTTTTCACCCATGCGATGGTTGCTATCGCATCGCCTTCCTTCCATCGCTCATGGACAATCTCAACGTTGCCCGCGTTTGGGTCAGTGTCCGTCCCCTCCTCCTCCTGGTGGACGTCCTTTGATCTCATCGACCTCATCGCCTTGCTCGGTTGGTCGTTGATAAGATCATTCCGCGCTCTCCTTAGCTGCGCCTCTGTGATCTTCTCCTTCTTTCCGCTATGCTCTCGCGGAGACTTGGACTGAGTCCCCACCGCGCTTATGCGGTCAGTCTTCTCCTTGCTGTCCACCTCACTCTCCTCCTTCTCAGCTATCGGTGCCCGATAAGCATCGTCTTGGTCTATGCCAGCCTCCTTGTGGATGGGCGGCACCTCTTTGAAATCATCCTTCATCCGTTCTAACGCCTCCTCAATGGATTCATCTTCCAGTAAGAAGGGATCATACTTAATCAGCCTTCTTACATTCACAATTTGCACCTTCCCTCTACCCCTGATCTTGTAATTCAGAGGTCCCGTCTGTTCCATAATCTGATAAGGTCCTTTCCAGTGAGTGAACAGCTTAGAGCTGACTCCCTTCGGGACTTGAGGATGGTACAATAGTACAATATCCCCGACCTGGAACTTGATCTGATCCAAGTGCGCTTGTCGCACCCCTTCAGCATCAGTCTTTCGGCGCTCCGCCTCTCTATGCGCCCTGACTATTTGTTCCGCCTCCATCTTCACTCTAAGTCTCATCCCAAACAACTCATCCGCATCCGCCCAAGTGTCTTTTGGGTGAAGGAGCGAAGTCGGGATATCAGGCTCACGCCCATATACTAACTGATATGGCGAGATTGAGCTCTTCGAGCCTCCTAACGCCGTAGAGGGTAGACAGTTCATTGCAAACGCAAATGATGGTGCTGCCTCGACCCATGCTCTTTGATTCTCCTTCTTCGTGCAATACATCTTTAGCGAGGCTTTGAGGGGTCTGTGTACCCGCTCGATTTTCCCATTTGCTCGCGGGTTATAGGCAGTAACATATTGCCATTTCATCCCGTAATACTTAGATAGTTTGTCGATGACCTCGTTATTAAAGTCCGAGCCTCGATCAGAACATATCTTTCTTGGTACTCCGATCTGTGAGATGATCCTATCGATCAGCGCCTCGGCCGTCGTCTTGCCGGTAACGTCTTTGACAGGGATGATCCACACATAGTTGGTGGCTCTGTCAATAGCCGTGAAGAGGTATTTGTAACCATCCTTCGATTCTGGGAAAGGTCCCACATGATCAATGTGTATAAACTCAAACATCCCCGCATGAAGAGGAAATTCGCCAATCAGGCCGAAATTTGCCTTCAGTGGTGTTTTGTTTATCTTGCACGGGATGCATGCATCCACCGCCTGATCTATCTCCTCCTTCATCTTCTTCCACCAGAATCGCCTCGCTACGAACATATGAGTTCGTTGTCGACCCGGATGCTCCAAAAGTGGGCAATTGTGGGCTGCGACAAATATAAATCGTCTCAGACTCTCCGGTACCCAAAGGGTCCATTTGTCCGGCTGTGACGCATAGCGACCGTGAAGGCCCTTGTACCACAGTAGACCATCTCTCCATCCCATCTCCTTCATCTGATCTTTGATCGCTTTCGTCACCCGTAGCTCATCCGGGTTCTGATATAACTGTATCAGTTCTTTAAACTCCGGATCTTGAGCCTGTTGTTGCCTCCATGCGATAGGCGAGGCTATATGGATAGTACCATCTTCTAGCCGTACCCCGATTCTTTCCGGGTCATCGTCTAGGTCACTTCTCCGCTCTTGAGGAGGCTCCGCATAAACTTCCTGCGTCTCCTCTTCCTCTCTTATGTTCGCCTTCGCATTCTCATATACCTCATAGGACCACTCAGCGTCCTCCTGGGTATGTAGCTCACAACATATCCCGTGATCCGGGCCTTGTGGACTGTACCGTAGACCTGTGCGGTCATATCGGACTCCACTCGCCATCTCCATCGCCTCAATATGGCTGACCTCATACACCTTGTCAGTGGACAAGTCTTCCATCTCCACCGTGGACACCAACGCCGATACTTCTGAGTTAAACTCTAGCCTAGAGAGGCTATCAGCGACCACATTTCGCTTTCCCGGTAGATGGACCATTGTAAAATCGAAACAAGACAAGAACGCTTGCCACCGCGCCAGCCGTCCCGTCTGTTCATGATTCATCAACCATAACAGGTTATGATGATCAGTTCTGACAGTAAATTGAGGTGCTCCCCACAAATACTCTCTGAGCCTCTTGAGGGCCCATACTACCGCCAACGCCTCTCTTTGCCTTGTGCAATAGTTTCTCTCCGCCGCACACAACTTCCTACTAATAAACATGATTGGGCGTAATTTCTTCTCCTCATCCTCTTGTTGTAATACAGCCCCAATCGCAAACTTAGATGCGTCTGTATCGACTACGAATTGTTTTGTAAAGTCGGGCATCGTTAACACCAGTCCTCCGTCTTTCGGGTCCTTGTAAATGAGATCTTTGAGCGCATGAAACGCTTGCAAAGCCTCTTCGTCCCACTTCTCAAAGTCTCCAAAATCTATCATTTTCTCCACTTTAGCCCGTGTTGCACCCCAATCGGGTATAAACTTGCTATAGTATTGCGCCATCGCAAGGAATGAGTGCAATTCAGTGCGGTTCTTCGGTATCGGTCGATTCATAATCTCCTCCCTCTTCTCTTTGGATATCGAGACTCGATTATGGGAGATCTCGTACCCTAAGTATGTCACACTCGTCTTGGCAAGTTGACACTTCTTTAGATTGCACTTCAGGCCAAAAGCTCCGATGCGCCTGAATATATCGGACAATGATCGATATGCTCCTCCATTGTGTTAGAGTATACGATAATGTCATCGATATAGCAAAATGCATATTCTCCCGCCTTCTGTCCCCGCCTTCTCATAAAGCCACCGTCAGACAAATCATCGTACTGACTGCTCAACATCTTCTGCATCGCCTTCTGGAAAAGTCCTGGGGCTTGCTTGAGGCCCATCGGAAGCACTTTCCATTGGTATATTTCCATACCCACCACAAACGCCGTCAGCCATCTGGACTTTTCCTCCAGTGGTATCTGCCAGAAGCCATTCTTAAGGTCAATGACCGAATAGAATTTTGCATTCCGCAGTACTCTCCTTCCTTCTTCTAATGTCGGGAGAGGATTTCTCTCTTCCTCCAGCACCTTGTTAACACGAGCATAGTTAACTGTCAGGCGCCATTCTCCTCCTGGCTTCGGCACTATTCTCGGTTGTGAGACTATTGAGGATGTTGATCTCTCAATAAAGTCCTCATTGAGCAGCTGTCTTGCTAGCTCCTCCGCTATCTTCGCCTCATGTATACTCAAATTCGCCCTTCGTGGTGCCGGTGACGGCTCTGCACCCGGTATTTTGTAAATAACCGCAGTGAAATCTTCAGGCTTGACACCACCTGCATGTGGAGGGTCAAAAATTTCCTTGTTCGCCTCTCATTTGGCTTTTAAAAGCTTCTTCTCCGTCTCCGTGCCTACTCCTTCTTCCAATATTTTCCGCGCCGCCTCTTGAAAATCTTCATCAGACATCTGCTTATGTTGCTTGAGGGGTTCTCTGTCCTCCTCCAAGCCTAAGTCCTCTTTCGAGACATCATCTAGGCCAGTCTTTTCATACGTGACCGTGTCCGGCTCATCATCTTTACCGAGCTCCACCAGCATGTCAATGAGTCTCGCGTATTGCAAAGGAGCTTTACGGGTGTAAAAACCATCAAAGCATGTGAATGCTTGCGGTATCAATTTCAACTTGTCGAGGTCTCTGAGCTTCCGCTTGTATGCACTGCTCTGCTCACGAGTTCCCATACGACAAGCCACCACTAGCTGTTGCTTGCGAGAGGGTACCGGTATAGGATGATCAATAAGCCGGTCCCTTATTTCCTGCGCCCATATCGCCTTCTCATTATATGGCAGGATAATAGTATACGGCTTATTATTTTCGAATAAAGTCCGTAAGCATTTCTTCACTTCAGACAGTGAACGCGGCCACGTGGGCTCGTCACCCCAGAAATCAGTAATAAAACTTTTAATAGTTTCTGGTGGAGTATCCGGGATTCGCGCCGTTCTCCTTGGTACAAACGCCTCCCTTTTTTCTTCTCCTACTTTCGCATGGAAACAGTATCCGTTAGTAATATGGACATCTGTTCCTACTCCTTCCGCGAATCTTGCCAACGACGGGCTTCTTTGTGCGACACATATAATCTCCTCCTTTCGCTTCTCGATTAAGTCATCAATAGACTTTTTGTCCCAATGGCATGTCGGAACTGTGACAGTGCACACTTGGGATTCCCAATTGTCGGTCCAGGACAGTTCATCCGGTCTTACGACATGGGGGTGAACGTACACCTCAAGTGCCTCATGTGCGATGGCCATCTTTTTGTGATCCGTGGCTAGACTCAGCTCATAAGCCTCATAAGAGTCAGTAGCGTTGAAGGGATCAATATCGTTCTCTTCTCCTCTTTTTACTCCATATATCACTCGCCGTGCGGCGCAATCAATCACAGCCCCCATCGTAGCCAATTGGTCATACGATAGTAATATTGACCCGTGGTAACCGGGGACGACATAGAGGTCCATACAGTATACTCGTGCGGATTTCAATTTAAAGGTCAGTGTGATGATTCCCGTGATATCCGTCCGGCTGCTCACTCCTTTGAGAGTGCCCGTTGACTTTTTCATATTTCCGTCCACCCAGTCCCGGTATCGATTAAAAAACTTCCTGCCGACAATATTAATATTCGCCATCGTATCATTACCAACTTTTAATATTGTCTTCAATGTTTCACAATAAAGTTCCGTATAACACAGAGCATCGGGCCAGTGTATATTGGCTGCGAGAACAAGAACTTTACGTTCCAAATTTTGGAGTCTTGTCTCTAAGTTTTTCAACTCCTCCTTCTTCTCCTCCTGCTTCACCTAATTAACATTTTTATTATTCTGCGGTACTGGTGCGTTTACTATTTGAGCGACATTGTCTTGTGGTACTTGAGTACACACATTGTCTTTTTGCTCGCCACCCGCCGCGACCGTAGACATTGAGTCTGTTCGTGGTTGTTTGCTTGGCCGAGGCGATACGTCTGCCATTGGCCTCCTCGCCTCCATCGCAAGTCTCGCCTTCCTATTTGCATCAGTTATCATTGGTAACCGTGCTGTATGAACGGGTATGAGACTACCTTGGGGCTGCAGTCTCTGTGTACCCACATCTTTGTTTTCACATAGAGGAAGCGTTGGCCCAGTCTGCACAACAGCATTAGAAAGCACTGTGACTTTAGGGTTAAACTTCACAGTCTTCTCCTTCCTCTCTTCTTCCCCCTCCAGTCATTCCACCACCTCGAAACGATTACCTTGAGTAGTGTCCGGGTAGGATGACGTATCGGTCTCCGAGGCAGTGTTGTAGGCCTGAGCTCGACCGAAATTTGGGTTGGAGCTTGCCCACGAGCCTCCTCCTCCTCTGGGTGGGGGGGCTGGAGCTCGAACAGCTCTCCCTCCATAAGGGGTATATCCCCGACCTCCTCCTCTTCCTCTCTGAGGGGTTCCCTGCCACCTCGAGGCTCCTCTCCATGTTCCTCGTCCTCGTCCTCCTCCTCCTCCTCCTCGTCCTCCTGCTCCTGCTCCTCCTTCTCGTCCTCTTTGAGAGGCCTTTAAGTTCTTTTGTCTCTCCCTTTCCTCCTTCTTCTCCTTCATCCTCTTCATGTAGGTAATGATTGCCTCTCGTAACTCCTCATCATCACACATATTGGCATACCAACCTTCGTTCACAGCGACAATCTGAAGCATATTGAAAAGGCCCGGTTCCTTGCCTTCCGTCCTGCTCAGAAAATTTGCCCTTGCTGTTGGGTTCTGCCTATCATGATTGAAAGAGCAGCCTCTGTTCTCCATCTGTGCCTTACACTGCAAGCCCGCGAACCACCTCCAACATGCGGTCTTCAGGTCTGGCTCTCTCTGTCTCTTCCAACCGGCAACTCTGTTTGTGTACGCGGCTTGTGCGCCAACAGGTACACCGCCTGCCTGTGCCGTATGTGCCTCCGTGAGCGAGTCCATGTTTGAGCATGCACTCATCACTTCTTGAAACAGTGCTGACGGAGCAACGCTTTGAACCGTATTTTCGAACACGTGTGTCTCGAGGAAGTTCTTGGACTTCACTGAGCTAAACGTCGAGCATTGTTGTATGAGCTGAGTAAGCTTACTCGGGTTAACTGTGTGTAACGCCGAAAAGAAATAGAGGATGATCGACTTGCGGCCATAGAATAGCCCATAGGAGGAAACTACCTCCGTAAGGGTCGCCGCCAAGCCAACAGCACTCCTCAAACTCATCGCCACTGTCTCAAAGATTTCAAATCCTATGAGAGTACCAGTGCAGAGATGCTGGTATCCATGAGATTGAAAATATGAAATGAGTGTGGCCACCGCCAGTTCACACTGAGCGTCTAGGCCTGTTGCATTGTTTCTCTTAATCTCCTCCTTCTTTCTCAAAAACTTGTACTGTGTCAGATCAAATCCCTCCGAGACTAGAGATTGGTCAAAAACAGTAACAAGGGCCTCGTATTCCTGCGTTTTGTCGCAAGGAAAAGCCTTCATGCAGGCATTGATCTCTTTGAGCTTGCTCAAAAGCGAAGCATCAGAGTCTTTGTCTGAGCTCGTCTTGGCATATAGCATGAGACTTGCCACTCCTCCTTTCTTCCCCTTGAAGGCATTTATGATGTTCTGTCTGTCCTTCTTCTCCGTGTTTGTGACCACCACCGTAGTTGAGCCCGAGGGTGCAGGGGCTGGTGGGGCAGGAGCTGGTGGGGTCAAATATGTCGGAGGGTGTGTCTTTGCACCACTCACTTTTGCTTTCATTCTTTCCAGTCTCATCGTCTTCTCGAACTCCTCATTCTCTTTCGCCTTCTTCTTCTCAGATATCACCAGCTTTTGAGCATGAGTGATAAAGGCCACCAATTCAGAAGCAGATCTGAGAAAATTATATTTCTCCACATATTGGTCAACACCTGCTTTGTTGGCGACCGGTGGTGCGTTACTAAGTGATTTAAGGACAGAGTGATCCTTGGTAGGAATCCATCTCTTCCATGCCTCCTTGTGCAGTAACGCACCCATCAACAGTCTGATCTTGGTCAGAACTCTGTCGGTCTTCTCTAACTCATCAATCACAGGATGAGTTTCTCCTGCTGCCTTAATGCTTTTTTCCATCTCTGCCTTCCCCTCCTCCAAGGCCTTTATTTCCATTGTAAAAAAATGAAATATACCACTCGAGTTTTTCGAACCCAGATTGGTCTTCATTTTTGTTACATCGACTGCCTCCTGACCAGTCGCGAGGAATCTGGCCGTTGCTCTTGGGTTTGTGTACTGGAGGTAACCCTCACATCGTGGGCCGTATGTACGTTCCCAAATCAGGGTTTGAGTGTACACCCCAAAGTTAGCATCGAGTAATTCAAGGTGGGTGTGTGAGTCCCCAAACTTGATATGCTGTATCTTCTTTCTCTCTTCTGGATCAGAGACCAGTTTGCCGAGGAGCTGTGCTGTGTTTGATAATAGGATATAGACATCCTTTTTAGCACGACTTTTCTCTCTTCTTTGATCCTGAGGGATCCACACATAGGTATCCTTCTCTCCCCCATCTTGTTATCAAACTCTTCTTTAGTGAGGTCATAGTGGTCTTGCACCCACTGTTGTTCCTCCACTGTGATCTCGTCTCCATCACTATGAATCAAGTCGATCATTTTTCGTCCTCCTCCTCCCGTGTAGGCAGGTGGTAAGGGATTACCATATGCTCCTCCTCCTCCCGTCTCTTCTTGTTCAAATCCTCCTTCATCTTCGTCTCCTCCATATCTTCCTTCATCATCCCAGCCCTCTTCTACTCCTCCTCCTACTCCTTCATCTCCTCCTCCTTCATTCAATCCTCCTCCTCCTCCTTCATTCAATCCTCTTCATCCTCCTCCTCCTCCTGCTTCTTCTTCTTCTCTTCTTTGATCTGCCTCCGAGAATTCACTCACTTCGGCGGTCTCTGTCGACATGATGTCGTAGTAGTGATCAACAGGAGGACAGTGTCAGCTCCTATGTTTGGTTTTTGTTCGTTTGTGTTCTGTTCCTCCTTCAGTCGATTGACTAGTGAAGAGAGAAACTAATAGAGAGGGTAGGATAAGATTCCCTGTCCTCTATGAAACACTGTTTGTATGTTTGTTTTTGTTTGAGAAAAATAGTCTTTGACTTTCTTCGATTTCTTGTTCTCCTTACTCAGATTACTTTCTCCTCCTTCTTTTCTATATTGTATCTAGTATGAGGCATTTGGACCTACACACAGATAGTAATAGAGAAGCTAGAAAAGCTCTCCTTGAGAAGTCGACAGTCGGTCGGATAGGTTCTCAGACCTACCTTTAGAAAACGATCAGAGATTTGCAAAAATACTCTGACGTATGTGTGAGATAATGCAGATAAATGCACAAACTAGAAGGGTAGAGTGTTGTGCTCCTGTCCCTATGCTTGTTTGTGTTTTGTGTGTGTTCCTTCACTCTTCTGTCCACCTCCTTCTTCTTGGTCTCTGTGTGAGAACAGCAAGAACGACAGAGAGTTTGTATCTGATGTCTCCTTGTGAGCACACAGATACTGATTGGGCTAGAGGGTACGAGACACCTGCTTGAGACCAATCAAATTATTTGTTTTGTGAAAGAGTTATGAGGGAGCTGTGTTGGAGTATTTGTTTTCGTCTGACGTCCCCGTGTGAGACAGGTCAGTGAAAATTCACTCTGTTGCCTGTGTGGCAAAGCAGAAAGAAATCACCCTAGTGATGTGGACTCCAAATGTAATGCCCCCAACGATAGCTCGTAAAAAGTCGGTAATACAACCAAACACAATGATGTCTCGTTGTATTAGCTCAGTGAAGCCAAAAAGGAAAACGGCAACAGACCAGGAATAAAATGGCATCAGGTCCAATCCGGACAAATAATACTGAAAAACAAGCTGGTGCACCTGTCACCAGGAAAAGGTATTTTTTACCGGCTATCCGGGGGGTGATGCCTACAATATCTTAGGGGGAGTTGCCACACACACACCTTCCCCCCCCCCCCCCCGCATATGCGCACCCTGTCGGAATACGTCATGGTTTGTGGGAACGAGAAGGAGTTGGGAGCTTATATTTGCAGGGGAGCTAGCCCCAGTCATGATGTTGATGCTGATATAATTGTTTTGGAATGCACGCAAATATTTATCTTAGGGGAGTTGCCACACATCCCCCCCCCCCGCATATGCGCACCCAAGTCGGAATAAGTCATGGTTTGTGGGAACGAGAAGGAGTTGGGAGCTTATATTTGCAAGGGAGCTAGCTCCAGGCATGATGTTGATGCTGATATAATTGTTTTGGAAAGCACGCAAATATTTACTTTAGGCGAGTGTCACAAACATACACCCCACCACCCCCCCCCCCCAACAATCACCTGCGCTGTGTTTCGTACTGTCGAAAATGACGCTCGCACTTTCTAATATTCTCGTTGAGCGTTTGAAGCTTCTTGTTAATAAGATCACGCTTCTTGTGGTTTTTGGCAAGCTTGTCAAGCTCCCTGTCGCGCTCGAGCTTCCACTTATCGTAGTTATCATGCCATTTGCGGGGCACGGTCTTAGTGATGCAGCGGAAAGAGACTTTCTCATCAGCCAAGAGCTTTGTGAGAGTTTTGCGAGTTCGTGGCTTATAGAAATGCCGGCAGCCTGCGGAAGATTTCCCTCCGCAGATGTATGCAGCCGAATTATCAGTGACCCACTGCGTGCCTCGCAAATCTACGACAAGTTTCTCAACACTGCCCGATGCAATCACCATTTGCTCAAATATTGTCGGGAAAGCTTTGTCGCGGTAATTGTCATGGAAGCTGTCGAGAGTCCCGTACCAGTATAGCGTTGTGCGACCTGACTTGGCGCCCATCATCTCTAGAATCACCTTCTTGGTGGTGAGCTTTTCCACTGGGAGATGCCCTCGCGCTGTTCATCCCTGGTTCGCTTCTGTGCGAAAATATCGATGTGCACAACGTCACCCTTAGCTTTCCTCTCTGCCAACTGCTTCTCGACCTTTGCAGCTTTGTTAGCGTAAGCCCTGCTAACGCATGTGAAATAGTCTTTCCACTCCTGGGTGGTCATCCTCTCAGTTTGCCTACGATTGCTTGTTTGTGAGCGGCCCGAGCCGGTATCTCTTGCAGCACCTCCTTTATTGCATTAGCGGCCGCAGCCTGTGCCTTATTCTTGCGTAGCAGGGCTCTAGTCTCAGGATACTTCCTCTCCCCCACACTGGAAAGAAGCATGTCCTGCAATGCCCTGTCATCAGGATATTTTTGAGATACCTGCTTGGATGTTCGTTTCTTGGCCCGATATTTCCTACTTTCTCCAGCCTTTTGCGGTGCTTGGGGTCGACAGAAGTCAAATCCACGAGCGTTCCGCGCGAATCTCGCTTTCGTTTTCTGTTAGGCTCTGTCTCACTGCTGTCAGCTTCAGTCTCGAAGACAGATTTGCGTTTTGATACAAAAAAAAATCATCGTGAGCGTTGTTTCCGTTCGCCTCTTGCTTCCCAGACCGTTGGTCGTGGCTTGAGTTGAGAGTTTGCTGACATAATGCTGGAAAAGGATCGGAAACCACAGAACCGTCGGTATCCTTGCGCAAATCTGGAGGCTAAAGCACTTGCTGTTGTGGGACATGGAGCAGCCACGACATCGTTTACATCTTTTAAAAAAAAGCACTGTTCCATGCCACAGTACACACCGATTGCCTAACAGACCTCCATGTCGGAGCAACGTTAGCTGGCTGTAACAGATAAAAAGGGACAGAAAAAAAAATGGAGTCGACAGATCGCAAGGAAATGCATCTACCTTTGCCTCCGCAGCGAGCACGTTGCCCGTGTGGCTCAGCCGACCAAAACAATCAAAACGCAGCCAAGATGGCTTGTGAGGACGTTCGTCTGGAATGAAATGATACCCCCAAAATCTGCCAACCGTCGGGGAAAATAGGCATTTCTCCATCCTTTTTTGAACGGTCAAAAGATCAAGCTTTGCATCGTTCAAGTTTGCCCGTAGGGCATCAACCATACGCATGTCAAGGAAGAAAACTGTGGTTGAAAGCATTCAGCAGTTGCGAGTGGACAAGTCTGAAGGTGAAGAAAAAGGCTTTCTGCAAGTCAACGGCAGCAAAGAGTGGGTCCCGTTTGCCGATGTTGAGATTCCGCCTGCAACAAGGGCGTTTTATTGCAACCTTCCTCACAACAGTTACACGCGGAGCCATTTGTCTGATAACATTGTCTATGCTTACAAGGCAAAAGGGGGTAGCAAAGCAAAAAAGGTGGTGTACTCGCGTGAGGAGAATGGGTTCTTTGACCCAACCCGCGTAGCCACATCTGAATCAGATGGCAGGAAGAGTTTTCAACCCCTCTGCATCTGAAAAGCCATTTAAGCGTACAAATAAGCAAGGGTCGTCTGACTCTAAGCATGCAAACGAAGGCAAACCATCTTCGAAGCGGTGCTTTTGCATTTTTCAATAATGACATTAGCTGAGTGTTTTGAATGCTACTCATTGTGTATTTTGTGTTGTTCAAACAATGCAAAACCTGAAGTGGACGTGAGGAATCGAACGGGTAAGAAGTTTGCGCCGTGCTGAGCTTTGTCAGTATGTGTGATTTAAATTTAGTGAACGGACATCCGCTGGCGATGGACTCCCTCCCTCTAAGGTTTGACCAACTCAATCGTTAACGCTTACTCTATCATTTTTAATTATTCCTTCTGTAAATCATTGTTTGAGGCTGCTGCTGCGACTGCTAAGTTACCTAAACGAAAAGGGGAAGACAACGAAAAGGCTGCATCTCAGAAGCGGTGAGTTTGCCCTCATCTAAATGCATTGAATGCTACTCATTGTGTGTTTTGCGTTGTTCAAACTTGCATAGTGCTACTTTGAAAGAACCACCCGATCCAAAGGGCGGCGAGGAATCGAACGGGTAAGACGTTTGCGCCGTGCTGGGTGTTTGTCAGTGAGTGTGTGATTTAGCGAATGGGACAACGTACAGTTCCCACAACCCACGCGAACAGATAATAACGAAAAAGTTTTGCAACAGCTAGCTCAGCTAGCAAAAGTGTCAGAGGCCGCAAGCGATGCAATTACAAGTAGCGCAGGCGTGCATGGTTTAAACAACCAAGGTAGCTTTCAACTCTTACTAATTATAAACCACAGACCCGCCTAGGGGTGGGGGGGGGGGTTGAATGTTTGTGACACTCGCCTAAGGTAAATATTTGCGTGCATTCCAAAACATTTATATCAGCATCAACATTGAGCCTGGGCTAGCTATCCTGCAAATATGAGCTCCCAACTCCTTCTCGTTCCCACAAACCATGACTTATTCCGACTGGGGTGCGCATATGCGGGGGGGGGGGGGTGGTGTATGTTTGTGACACTTCCCTAAGATAAATATTTGCGTGCATTCCAAAACAATTATATCAGCATCAGCATCATGCCTGGAGCTGGCTCCCCTGCAAATATAAGCTCCCAACTCCTTCTCGTTCCCACAAACCATGACTTATTCCGACTTGGGTGCGCATATGCGGGGGGGGGGGGATGTGTGGCAACTCCCCTAAGATAAATATTTGTGTGCATTCCAAAACAATTATATCAGCATCAACATCATGCCTGGGGCTAGCTCCCCTGCAAATATAAGCTCCTAACTCCTTCTCGTTCCCACAAACCATGACTTGTTCCGACAGGGGTGCGCATATGCGGGGGGGGGGGGGTGGTGGTGTATGGCATTGTTTGTGACACTCGCCTAAGGTAAATATTTACACTGTTAGATGATCATCAGCAGGAGGATGCTAGCGACGCCGCAAGCTTTGCTGGGACGGGGCAAAGACAAGGGAAATGCTGGAACGGGGGGCAAAGACCAGGGCAATGCTGGCGCTGCCTCTGGGACGGGGGGCAAAGACAAGGGGAATGCTGGCGACACCGCAAGCTTTGCTGGGACGGGGGTCAAAGACAAGGGAAATGCTGGGACGGGGGGCAAAGACCAGGGCAATGCTGGCGCTGCCGCTGGGACGGGGGGCAAAGACAAGGGAAATGCTGGCGACGCCGCAAGCTTTGCTGGAACGGGGGGCAAAGACAAGGGAAATGCTGACGCTGACGTCCGAGATAAAATATGGAAAGAAGAAGCAGGGGAATGATGGCGCCGCCGCAAGCACTGCTGGGAAGGTTACCCTCCAGGATAAACAGGGGTTGTTGGAAATTCACTTGGATCTTAAGCTCACATTCGACGGCGCAAGCTCGGAGATCGCGTGGGTTTCGGTTTTGGTCCCGCCAACCGATAGTGGCTACAGGTTTCCAAAGGGTGCGTCTCAAGACGATGCAGAGGAAGGGATGCGCGGGTATGAACATTTTGTCTGAGTCTTTCATATGGACTGTTTTGGCGTAGGTTGTTGATGGTGCACGTCTCATCGAGGGATGCGGACGATGATCCTGAGTATTTTGCTCTGCTGGACAGCCAGTTTTGTAAAAAGCTCTACAAAAACCTTGAGGTACGCACACGGTTGCTATATTGATCAGCGTGCATTTCATCATTGATGATTTATATTATTATGACTCCAGACCGGTTACTGTTTGTGCCTTTTTGGCGGCCCACAAGAAGGAATGCTCCTGGTGGGGTAATCATAATATGATTCTCTTTGTCATATAAGCATTCTGACATGTGACAACAAACACTCGGCCCGGCGTCTTTTTGCGAGCGGTGCGTGACGACGACTTGGTATGGAAGTTTGAAGTTGTGGAGCATGCGCTGCTGGTAGCGAGGGAAATTGAAAAGGAGCTTCCGGATTCCCCGCGTCGCTTCAAGCTTCAGTTTGCCAAGTACAACGATGTCGACCCAGTGGCGACAGAGCGGCTTCAAGAGTCTGGTGAGTTTGATGGTGCTCTTACCAAGTGCTTCAAAAGCCAGGTTCTGGGCCCTTTGGTGTTGGCACATCGCCCTAGGCAGAATTTCTTTCCTTTCTGGGAAAAAGAGGAGCAGATTCCGTACATTAGTACGTACGATCGCGCAGCTGAACCCAAAGCCTCAGTCAGGGGCAGGGATGATGATATGGAATCAGCCCTGGGGTATGCATACATTTTTTTTTTGTTTTTGCAAACTAGATTGAGTTTGTGTCAGGGACGCAGACCTGAACCTTGAGCTCCCGCCGTACCCTCCCAGGTTCTTAACTACTTTCAAATGCTAGCACATAATTGTATTTTACACTGTGCTGCAGGCAGGAGGTGCAAACTACAGACTCGGACAATGACGGCTTGGACCTTGAGGATTCATCTAATCTTGCCAAAGACTTGAGCTCGGCCGTCAACGGTGCATCACCGCCAGGCGCCTCCAAAAGATGCAAGCAGAAAAGAAATTGTGTACGCAAGCCCGGCAGGTACTAATCGCTGCTGACAGTGTCCGTTTTGCTCCAGAAGTTGTGTAATTTTAGGGCTTCTCTGAAGCCCAAGACTGACAGCAAGTCCGAGCTTACGCCTGGGGCCGATACTTTCGAAGCTGCCTTTGTCGCCAGTACCTTGAACTCGGGGCGCAAGGCCCGGGCCACCACCCTCCCCAAGTATAGTCCTGACATTTTGGATCGCACCTGCGGAAATAAAGACAGTGAAATCGAAGGCATGGAAACTCCTACGGTGTGGTGGGCGCCCGCTAACTCAGGCAAACTGGGTGGCCCGGCCGCGAAAGACGGGGAGCTTTTGGATGGGATCAAGAACCCGCTCTTTGTCTTTTGGGGGGAGGTTGTGGACCAGCGCGAGGAGCCTGAGAGGTTTAAGACTGTCCTGAATACACCAGGCAGCAACTCTATCCTCATCAAGGGCAAGATCTTCTATCTTACCGCCCAGCAGCGACAGATGCTATTGAGCAAGGAGAAAAGTGCCAACTATGGTGGGGGATTGGTCAACCATGTACCGAAGGAGTACGCTAACATCACCTTCGTGATGACCAAAACCAGTCCGTATTTCATCACTAACTTTCATCAAGATCACTAGTGTAGAGATGATCACTACGTATTTCATCACTAACTTTTTCATTAATGCAAATAGGTAGTGATCATCACTACCCTCATCACTAAGTAAAAAAATATCACTAAGGTCATCAGTAACAGCGTAGTGATGCATCACTACGTGTTAAGTGATTATCACTACTTTCCGTACTTGTAATGTCTAGTCTGATTCTTTTCATTATTCTTTATCATAATACATCCTTTTGAAAAATTAAATATATTATTTTTTTCAGTGTCTTCATTAGTCATAATGTATGTGTATTTATATTTTAATATTATTGTTTTAAATATTAAACATTAACTTATTTGTCCGTTACATTTTTCCCTGTCCGGCCGGCCGGGTGTGTCTCTGTGGCGGGTGGGTGTATGTCTTGAAAAAGCGTGCCGAACTGCGACACTATACTACTAGCATAGAATACTAGCATATAGACAGATAGATAATAATAAAGCGCTTGCTAAATCCACATGATCTGCTAAGGTGATAACCAGCCTTTTGGCATGCTACCAGTGCTATTAATAATGTGTGATTTGTTCTCGCCGCATTGCTTCGATTTTCGTCCGTATCAATTTTCTCCAACCTCAAAGACCGATAAATGCGGTCTTCTTTAGCAGACACCCTTCGGCCAGTTTCATGCATCCGGCGCGCTATGGAATGTCATTTCCGGATGTTGACAAACGAGATCAGCGTGGCTGATGTGTACTGCGTC
>WBZZ01003325.1:47500-50000 GCA_019918135.1 Paulinella micropora
CCTGTTGACAACACCGTGAGGCCGGTGGACCCAACTGTGAAGGAATTAATGAAGGCTGTAGAAGCTACCGCGCGCAACGAAGAATACATGAAGCGCAAGATCCCTGTGCCCTGGGTCAATCTCTTTGATGCGTTGCACCAGGAGGCGAAGCAGCACTCGTGGCTAAGCCGCGAGGAGGTCGTCCAGCTGGCGACACAGTGCGGACTGACCAACCTCAGCAAGAGCGTCGACCTAGTGCTGGCATACCTGCACGACCAAGGGCGTGTTTTATATTTCGCTGATCAACCCAGCCTCCGTGACGTGGTCATCTTGGATCCCACCAAGTTCTTTCTGGAGCCGGTGACGCGAATTATATGTGAGTTCGATACACACCATATTCCGGCTCACGACGAGTGCATCAAGAAGCTGCCGATCGAGTGGAGGAACCTGAAGAGCAACGGCATGCTGGACAAGCGCCTGCTGCCCTTTCTATGGGCGGACCTAAGCGAGGACACTCGCGAGTATCTTCTCGCTCTGATGATCAAGTTCGGGTTGGCGGTAGAACTGCAGGCCGATGCAAGTGCGGCCGCGGACCAATTCTTGTTCCTGGTGCCTGCCCTGCTACCCAAGGAAGTACCCAGCTCCTTGAAAGAGTCCAAGTTGCTAGAAGCTAGCTGCAGTATCGTGTTTTATCCTCGGGAGGAGCCCGCGGCTGCTGAACTTGAAACGAACGTGCAGCGCGTCAAAGCGGTGGGTTTTTTGCCTTCAGGATTCTTCTCCCGTCTTCTAGGTAAATGTTTTAGTTGGAGCCAGGGCTGGTCGGCGGGGGTTAACTGGAACGGTGGCTGGAGCTTCTTTAGCGCCCCAGCCCAGCTCTTCCAAAAGCGTGCTCGGCTCTCCTTCGGGGCTCTTCGATTCGAAATCAGCGTCTCCGAAGACCTGAACTTGTTGCACATGCGCTGCGGGCATGAGAACCCTTGCGCGCTGCTGCGGCGGCTGCTGCTGCTGTGCGAAGAGGTAATTGAGGAGGCGCTGGGCGGGGCTTTGCTGGTGTGGCCTTACCTCGAGCGCGAAGGCGCACTGGTGCGGCTGGACAAGGTCCAGGACGCCGTCAGGAGGGGAATGCCTCTGGTTTTCGACCAGATGCGGCTGCAGCCGGAGCAGGTCAAGCAGGAGTTCTCTCCCGGCTGGTTCCCGCCCGCCCAGGCACCCTCAAAATTCGATGTTTTCTGGTCCTTCAGGCAAGGCACGTTTGACAGCGCTTTGGTGGGAAAGCTAGAGGACCGACTCCTGGATATGGGGGTGCCCCCTTTTCACATGGCGCAGCTTGGGCTCCGTTCGGAGCAGACGCTGGATGCTCTAACGCGCAGCCGCCTCTTGATTCTAGTTGTCTCAGTGCAGGGCTTGCAACCCTTCTACCAGCTCCAGGCTGACTCCGAGGCGGAACCGGTCCTGGTGGAGTGGGCGCTGGCGCTGGAGCTGCTGCAGCAAAAGCGACTGCAGAGCGTGCTGCCCTTGCTGGTGGGCCCCAACGCCGACCGCAGTCGCAACGAACCGGCATTCCTGCAGCGTGCTGAGGGCGCCTTTCCCGAGGATCGACTGCCAGACGTGGTAGTGGAAGCGGTCGTGTCGGCGGTGACCAAGTGGCTGAACAACGCAAAGCTCACGCCCAGTGCGGAGCTCAAGACGCGGACGGTGCGCGAGATATACCGGCAGCTGATGGCGCAAGGGCTACCATGGGGCGAAGACGTGGCGGCGAACCTGCTGCCTTCCAAGCGTGCCCGTGGGGACGCGGTGTCTTTGGTGGACATCCCGCTCCTGTCCCTGAAGCTGGCGCAAGCCATGGACGATGTTCGAGTCGCCGAGGGAATTGACAAGAACCAGGAGACAGCAGAGGTAGCCACGGCCATCGCCAAGCAGAACGAGTCCGAGGCCGAGTTCCGGACGCAGATCGAGCAAGCGGCCTTGCAGGCGAACACGCTGCTGCAGGACGAAAAGGCTCAGCAGCAGCTAACTCTGTCGACAGCCACGCGCGTGGAAGCCAAGTATGTGGCATTTTTGTCCCATGCGCAGGGCCAGGCCGGGGATGTGGTGCGTACCATCTTCCTGGAGCTGGACAGGAAATGTTGGTACGACAAAGAGCAGGTTGAGCGCACGCTCGCGGGCATGATTAAGGTAGCGCCACCGCAGCTCCCTGGCAAGCGAGTGCTTGTTTCATTTTGCTTTCTTTTTCTGTGTTTTGTTTTGGTTTGCTTTGGTTTTGGTTGTGGGTTTGGGTTTTGGTTGTGGTTTGGGTTTTGGTTTTGGTGGTCTCGGTTTTGGTTATAGTTTGGTTTTGGTTTTGGCTTTGGTTTTGGTTTGATTTGATTTGATTTCATTTGATTTCATTTGATTTCATTTGTTCATTTGTTTATTTGTGTTTGCTTGTTTGCTTGTTTGCTTGTTTGCTTGTTTATTTGCAAATATATATATATATATGTATTTCATTTATTATTTTATTTTATTTTATTTATTATTATTA